>PVJA010035177.1:0-22026 GCA_004027025.1 Myocastor coypus
GCAGAGAGACAGAGAGACAGAGATGGGAAGACAGAGACACACAAGAAAGATTTGACAATATCTAGAGATAGTTTTCATGGTCCTAATCATGGGGGTGCTTCTAGATGCTGATAAGCACAGGCTGGGGATTTCACCAAATATCCTACTGAGCAGAGGACAGCCCCCATCAAAGCCATCCGGCTCCAGAGGTCATTTCTGCAGGGACAGAAAAGGTGTTGTGCATCTTTTCCCGTCATCAAATGAGCAGATTTCTGATGGTTCCAAACTCTTTTGAACCAGGAAGAATGTTTCTCGTACCATAAATAGAGCTCAAAGCCTCTCAGAATGCATGAGTTATAGTCTAAATAGACGAGAAAGATTGAAGGAGTGTGATTCAGAGTGATATAGAATAAGATAATAATAACAGTTTAGCTAGAGTTAATATGTATCTGTAAGTCCTTCATGTATGTCTGGTGCTGGAGCTAAACACACTAGTCATGTCCCTAATGCCAGCAGCCTGGTGGCCAAAGTTCTTTAGCCCTCTGGTCACAGTAGACTTTAATATTTGTATACTGGTTTCTTAAGCTGGGCCCCAGGGCCAGTGGGAGTTCCTCTGTCTCTAGCTGTGCTGCTGGGTCATTTGAATAAAATACTGGGTAGAGTAGACTTACATTTCTTCTGGTTGATTTTTCAAAAGTAGTTATCAAAATATAATTCACATCTCAGTCAGTTCACCAATTTAAAGTGCACAGTTCTATTCCACAAGCTGTCCCTGGGAGGACTATTACCTAGAATATATAAAACTCCAAAGAAAAAAATCCCTTAAAGTAAAAGACCCTGTCAAAATGTGGGCAACCAAAATGAATACACACTTCACAGAAGAAGTACAAATGGCCAATTTGTACATGAAGACATGCTCAACGTCACTGGCCAGTAGAGAAAGCAAGCTGAGTCAGTGTCAAGATTCCATATTAAAGAAAGAATGGCCTTTGTTACAAAATGAAACAATAACAAATGCTGGCGAAGCTGTGGGAAGGATACCTCTATATCATTGGCAGGAATGTACAGCCGCTATAGAAATCAGTATGTATATTCCACAGAAAATTAAAGCCAGAAGTTCTATTTGACCCAGCTATGCTTATAGGCATGTACCTTCTTGAAAGAGTTAAGGAAGTGACATCGCAGTGATTCACGCACACCTGTGTGTACAGCAGCGTGGTTCTTACCAGACAAATCTTGGAAGCAGCCTATGTGTCCATTGGCAGAGGCACGGATAAGGAAAGTGCAATATTTATACACAGTGGAGTGTTTTTCAGCCAGAAGGATAAACTTAAGTCATTTGTAAGAAATGGAAGGCATCTTGAGACCATGATGTTAACTGATATTTTTGAATATCACACAATGCCTCTTGTATGAAAACCCAAGTTTTAAGTAAAGGCCAAGATAAAAGATATATAATAAATAGGGAGCTAGATCTTTCTAAAATAGGAGAAGGATCAAGAGAGAGAGAGAGGAAGAAAAAGTGAGGGCAGGGACTGGGGATGAAAAAAGGATAAGATATATTCTATCCAGCCACCAGCTCCATATGAGGACTGGAAAGGTTATGTACTACAAACCTGGCCTAACAAAAACCCAAAATGTGTTCCAGCAGGTTACCCGCACTCCCAAGAGCTGTGTAGCTGTTGTTTTAGTCTAGTTTAGAGCATCTTTATCACCCCAAAGACATCCCAGTGTGATTTCAGCTCCGTGATCTTCTGGAAGAGGCTTTGTTGGAAGCTCCTGGGGCTCGTGGGGTGGGGACTGAGTAGACAAGAACACAGGACGAAGGCAGCGAGGCTGCTCTGTGGGCCACTGTCCAGGGGGACATGTGTCACTATGTGTTCATCCAGCCCACACGATATAGATCACCAGGAGGAAATGTCAGCGTACAGTGTGGACTTCGGGTGATAATCATGTGTGGACGCAGTCTTTTATCATGATAAATGTGCTGCTCTGGTGGAGACATGGACAATGGAGAAATCTACTCATGTGAGTTCTGAGAGGGTGCACAGGTGTTCCGTAATTTCCTCTCAATTTTTCCTCTAACCTAAAACTGCTCTAAAAAAGCTTTAAAAAATATCCCATAGCCAAGCTGGGCGTGGTGGCACATGCCTGTAATCCCAGCACTTGGGAGGCTGAGGCAGGAGAATTAGTGAGAGTTCGAGACCAGTCTGGTTTACAAAAGTGAGCTCAAGGCCAGCCTGAGCTGCATAGTGAGACCCTGCCTCAAAAGGACAAAAAAAAAAAAAAAAAAAAAAAAAAAATCCTGTAGCCATTGACAGGCACACCTGTCTCCCACCCCCAGTCCCCACAACCACTAATTACTGTTATTCTCTCTAGATTTGCCTCCTCCATGCACTGCACATAAATGGAATCCTATAACATGTTGTCTATTCAATAGTTGGTTACTTTTACAGTGTTTTTTTTGTCTTTTTGAGACAGGGTCTCGCTATGCAGTTCAGGCTGGCCTTGAGCTCACTTTTGTAGCCCAGGCTGGTCTCAAACTCACACTGATCCTCCTGCCTCAGCCTCCTGAGTACGGGGATTACAGGTGCACACCACCATGCCCGGCTCTTACAGAGTGTTTTAAAGTTTTACCCATATGATTGCAGGATTGTTTATTTATTTACTTATATTTATCTATTTATTTGTAGGGATCCATTGATCTCACTGAGGGAGAGGTTCTACTGAGGGAGAAACAGCACAGGAATGAAAAAGATAGGTGAGAAGACAAAAGCTGGGCCAGGTGGTCGCTGCTCTGCCTGATCGGTGAGACTAACACAACGCATAACAAAGCCTATGTTTATTTATACTTTTACGGTTGGTAACATAACACAAGATTGCTTAGTGGCTAATAGCTGATCTTAACCAGACAGGACGTTTATCTCAGGACTGAGGTAGCTTGTTTGCTTTTGGCACCGAGGCCTAGTCCGACCTACACACATCTGATCTGTTTCCTAGCTTCCTTGGCTCTCAGTATATCCCCCCGTTTTGTTTTGTTTTGTCAGAGATGGGTGTTCTATTTAGTTAGAGAAGCTGCATTTGGAGAAGTCTTTAAAGGACCTTTTCACATTTGATGCCAGTCCAAAGATTGTAGATACTTGATTCAGCACTATAACCCTATACAGTCCAATAGTCCATAATAGTAGTAAGTTATCAGCACAGCCAGTAATTGTCAAAAGTTATTGACTTGAGCCTTTTACAGCTTCGCAAGTTAATATGGCTTTACTTGTCATACCTTGTGGTTATACTTTTGGCTGAATGGTTAAGACCAAGTTAAAGCAAGGCCTGTATAACCACAAATGTAACTTTTGCTATCTGCCAAGGTCAGCCAAATCTCCTCAGGATTCACCCTGGAGCCAAGGTGCTCTACAGCACCTTGTAGAGCAGCAGTTCTCAACCTGTAGGTCTTGACCCCGACGGGGGTCAAACAACCAAAACACAGGGGTCGCCTAAAGTCATTCTGAATCATAACTGTAGCAAAATTACAGTTTTGAAGTAGTCACCAAAATTATTTCTTGGTTTGGGGTCACCGCAACATGAGGAACTGTATTGCAGGATCACGGCATTGGAAAGGTTGAGAACCACTGTTGTAGATCTTCTGTCAGTGTCAGCCATCTGGATGACTCATGGCCACGGCTTGACCAATTTGCTCTCTGTGAAAGCCTGAGAGATTTTTTTTTTTCCTCTAGGTGACTCTCTTTAGGCACACAATACATTGTTGACCACTTTTCTCCATGGCCCTATAATCTCCTTGATCAGAAAATTCGGGTCACAACTGAATTATGAGATGTCACAGCAGAGGTTCTCTTAGACCCGTGTGGATTACTATTGGCTCTAACCAATTTATTTCCTTCCTTTATGAGTGTTATTTAGAAGTGATATTTTTCCCCACACCTGTCTCGTACTCATCTCTGTTAGGGTGCCAAATGTAGGGATCCATTGGTCTCACTGCAATCACTTCTACCTGGCAAGAAACAGCACAGGAATGAGAAAGATAGAGAAGAAGACAAAGGCTGGGCTAGGTGGTTGCTGGTCTGCCTGATGCGGGAGACTAACGCAATGACCTGCCTTTATTTATACTCTGGCAGTCAGTAACATGTAACACAAGGTTGCCTTGTGACTAATAGCTGACCTTAACCAGACAGGATGCTTATCTCAGGACTGAGGTAGCTTGCTTGCTTTAAGCACTGAGGCTTGGTCCCACCTACACACATTTGGTCAATTTCTTGTCTTCCTGGGCTCCCAAGACTCAGAGCCGGTGGTCTTGATCCAGCCCACTTCCTTCATTCATCCATCAGCCGGTGCACACTCGGGCTGCGCTCACGCTCATTCACACGCTGCATCTGCTTCTCAGAAGACAGAGCCTGATGCACTCAAGTGTGGGCCCCTCCGCTTCCTCCCGCACTTCACAGGGAGACAGCTGGACCGAGTGCCTCACCTCTGCCTCCGTACACTTGCCACGGAAGGTGCAGGAAGCACTTTGGCAGGCGGATGCTCTACTTCATGGACGTTAGTATTGTGAAGGACGTATCTTCTTGTAGATTTCCTTCTCTTTCCTGGACACTTAGGACTGTATAACATTCTGTGTTTTACTTTTTTTTTTTTTTTTTGCTGTACTCATTGGGTGACACAGAGCTGCTGGATATATGATCAAATGGGCTTAGAGTCCCCATCTTCCCCACTCCCACAGCTGGAAAGCTGGAGTCCGTGAGCATCTCTTGAAGCTCGAGATTATCTTACTGGCCTTCTAAATGCATGTGAGGGCCTCTGTCACCTTTTCTCCACCGGGAGCTCCCTGAGGGAAAGTCACGGGTGGACAGACATGAATGAACTGGACCTGCGTGTTCATCTCAGGTTGTGTTGGATTGGGCAGGACTGTGTAAGCTCAGCTTTCATCCTGCTCCTCCATAGCCAGTGTTCGTAGCTGCCTTCCAGCCTGGAAGGGGTGTGGACTGTTTTCTGTGGTGGGGCTATACACACCTGGGCTGAGTTTAAAGTGTTGTGCTCATGAGGGTCAGGTAGGAGCCATGGGTTCAGTGGGCCAGTCACCCCACTCTCCCTTTAGGGTCAAATCAGGATGGCATTATATTTAAGGTGAAAGAAAGAAGGCAAGAAGATAAGAAAGGATAAAGTAAAACAGAAACAGGAGGCCAGGTCTGTCGGTTCAGGAAGGCCTCCCTAACACAGAGCCACCCCAAGAAGCAACACCCATGCTTGGAACTGATTTGAACAGTGACGCCTTTGTCCTGAGAGAAGCCTTGGGGGTTGGAGGCAGGGGTTGAGGCAGCAGGAGGCGGGGAGGTTGGTTCATCCTTGGGAGCTGACAGATTTGTCAAGCAGCAGGCCTGGGACATGTGACCTCTACATGCTCCCGTGGAGGAGGTTCCCTGGAGGAAGGAGAGAGTAGGGCCAGGAAATGCTGGCAAAGGTGTGGGCAGAGGCCAGCAAGGCTGCAGCAGGATCACCTCGCCGACTGCTGAGGCCTTCTTGGGCTCCTGTGTCCCCCATTCACTGTGTAGTCAAGACTGCCTTCAAATTTGCTGGAATCCTCCTACCTCAGCCTTTTGAGCAATGGGATGAGAGACATGTGTCACCACACCCAGCTTCATTCATTCATTATGCGGAATATCAGAGCGTCAGACAGAGGTAGACTTAGTGGTATGTCCCCCTCTTTCCCCACCAAGAAAGTGCAGAAGTGATCTGTTCCTCAGAGAGCCTTCCTACCGTCATGTGACAGACTAGATCTACTCTTTCCAATCCACAACGCCTGAGATCCTGATGTGTGCCCTCCCCAAACTGAGATCCACTGTCATTGTAGTGAGCACACTGGGTTCTGAGGGTTGAGCATGAAAAACCAAGAGCGACCACTTACAATTTCCACTGTAGCCTGTATGTCTGTGTGGCAAAATATCTCACTCATGAATGTTGACTTATGTTCAAATCATAATATTAGAGTTGCAATGTACTAAATAAAACATACCAATAAAATTGATTTTACCTGTTACTTTTTATGTAATGTCGTGCTAAGCAAATTTAAAAACCACACAGGTACATGATCTGTACAGTAGGTTTTCATATCTATGGGATCCACATCCTCTTAGCCGGCCACCTGTAGATTAAAATATTCAGAAAAGGTCTGTGTAAAGTACTTGTACAGCATGCATGAGGCCCCAGTTTCCCCCATTAAACCCCAAAAGGCTGTCCCCAACCCCATTCCAACATCTTTCTTGCTCACCCTGAAAACCAGCACAGAAATTTGAGTTAATTTATAATAAGTGCTTCTCTATGAAATTATAAAAATATGAGACAGGGATAGACTCGGCAGGTTGCTGGCTGTGTATTTTGAGAAGTATCCTCTTGAGGGCCCTGGGGTTCAGTAGGGAAGGAGAAGAGAAATAAAACAATTTCTCTTCATCCCAAGGGGACATTTTTGCTTAAGTGTGAAGTGGGGAGGGCATCCTGTTTTTCTTTTTATTTATTTTTATTTCCTGGACATAGGTGTTCTCCTTGAGATTTATAAACAATAAGAATTAATAGATTATAATTATGAAGGCCAAAAAGTACAGGTTCAAAGTGGAAGAAGATTTAAGGTCTGCAGATAGGTTGTTCTTTATGATTGTCTTCACGTCTTCTCACATGGGGAATGAGACACACAGCCTCTAAGAATTGAAAACTTCAATTTGAATTATGTATATTCAAAATTTCATTTGTGTATTTACTTGAATCTAGTCCAGGGTGCACCACGAAGGGCATGCACTGTTCCACAGAGCTGCTTCCTCAGCCTGCTAATTTTCCTGAGGACACAGAAATGTCCTTCTGCTTTTGTGGCCAGGCGGTGTCTCCAACAGATCGAGTCCAGGCTCTTGTGTACGGCAAGCAATGAAATGCACAGCATGTGCAGGGCAGTGAGGGAGAAGCTGCGACGTGTAGTGGAAGCCACAAATAGAGAAATGAGTGACAAGGCAGGCTCCTGGGTGGGACGGGGAAGGGGCTGTGTGTGCTGTGGCCTGGGGTTACATGTAATGCTCCTTGGTGGCCTTTGAGCTCAAGAGGGAGGAGAGCAGTGCATGCCTCAGCCCCTAGCACCCTGACTGCACTGCTTTTGATCTGTCTGATTTCAAAGCTGGAGCTCCTGCGATTCTACAGGGTCCAGTTACCGGCGCATGCGCACCCAGTGTGCTCTAGGGGCGTATGTTTTTGTCTGTGGGCCTTGTCTCTAGCTGTCACTCATCACAGCCCCTAGTCACCTACCAGCATTTATTCCAGTGACTATTCTCTTAATAGTTCGGGCAGTGGAGTCAGACAGTTGGGACCAAGTGTCATTTGCAAGCTATGTGACCTTGGGCAAGCTCTCCAGTTTTCTAAGCCTCATCTGGTAAATAGGCATGAAAAACGGTGCCAACTCCCAGGGCTGGGTGAGGATTAAAAGGGATTATTCACATAATGCCCTCAGCCCAGAGCCTGGCGTTCTGTAAATCATGGTTATACTTACTGTCCCTTTCCTGCCAACTTCATCTTGGCTTTGTATGGAGCCATCCCTCCATGAGGGTTCCCCAGTAGCCTGGGCATCCCTGGGAGCCAGGAGAAATGCAAAATTCCATGCCCTACCCTAAGCCCACACAATCAGTGTGTGGCGAAGGAGCCCATCCATCAGTGCTGGCCAGCTGTCCTAGGTAGGACGTGCTTATCTGCAGATCCCAGCTTCCTGCCACCTCTGGAGACCCTGAGCCACGCAGCACACCCGGCTCCCTCTAGCCCCACCTCATTCCTGGGAACTCTCCAGCTGAGGTGTGGGAAGCATGAGGCAGATTCTGGGAAAGTGCTGTTGACTCAGTACTTCCGGCTGCCTAGACCCAAGGGTGTGGAGGCCGTTTGTTTCCAATCTGACTTCTGCGCAGCCGGCAGAAAAGGAACTGAAGGAATTCCTGAGTGTGTCCCAGGAAGCTGGGGAGGATTCTGCTGTCCTTGGCGAAGGGAGGAGCCTCGGTGTCCAATCAAAGCCGGGCAGAGCAGCTCCCAGGTGCCAGTTCGGCAGGCAGGGTTTTAGGATGTCTCCTCCCATCAGCTCACCCTTCTGTAGCCACGGGAGCCCCATTCCTGCTTCAGTGGCCGTACCTGGCTCTGCCATGGCTCCACCAAGGAGTCCTCCCCACGCCACCTCATCCAGCAAACATCTGTGGCGGGCACCTCCCACTTTACTCATACCTGGGGGCGTCACCCCGTGCCTCACCTGCCTCACCTGGGAGGTCGTGTGATCCTGCAGGCCAGGATTTACTCCTCTCCAACCCTACTTCCCAACAGGCGAGGGCTCTGCTTGGGGGCGGGGGAATGCAGCTGAGAACCAAACAGACAGAACCACAGGGCCACATGTCCCCCAAGTTCAGGTCACCCTGATGATGAACTTCCCAGGGAGTTTCCTTCCTTCTGCTCCCCTGCTTTTCCTGTGGCTTTTTCAGAAGTCCTCCAGAGAGCACTTAAAATCTCCTAAGGGCTTTCAGTGCCATTTAGAATAGAATCCATAGTCTTCCCACCGACAAATAAGGCTGTGCGTGTTTATTCCAAAGATTTTTGACAACTTTCTGCTTTTGTCTCTTTCCTGTCTGTTCTGTGAACCTCCAGATCGGTTCCTGTCTCACTTCCCGGGGTGCTCTGACTGGACCCCCAAGGCTGGCTTCTTCCTGATTCCTGGGGTCACACAACCCTCCCAGCCTCCTTATCTCCTGTCTGCTTGGTTTTCTTACTCTTACATTATTCCTGTCTCCATGGATCTATAAATACATTGGTTTGCTTGCTTCCTCCAGGCCCCTCTAGCACTCAGAAGTTCCATGGAGGCAGACATGTGACTGGCGTATTCACCCTGCCAGCTCTCGTGCCTGGACTGTGGCGGTACCCAGGAGGAATTGTTTGTGGAATGAATGGATGTGGAATTGCACGTAGAGCTTATGGACAGTTATGCGGAGCTTCTGGGTCTGGAATCAGAGCTCTTTCTCTCTCTCTCTCTTCTTTTTTTTTTTGAGACAGGGTCTCGCTATGCAGTTCAGGCTGGCCTTGAACTCACTTTTGTAGCCCAGGCTATTCTCGAACTCTCACCAATCCTCCTGCCTCAGCCTCCCAAGTGCTGGGATTACAGGCATGCACCACTGTGCCCGGCTCAGAGCTGTTTCTCTTGCTCCCTGGGTTGTGCTGCAACCTTTTAAGTGTCCAGCAGTCTCCAAATGCAACTCTCAGTTCCAAAGATTTCTGAAGGTGTCCTGGATTGGGAAGTCTCTCAAGATGTCAGAAAATAGTCCTGAGTTGTTATCAGTAGCTTGAAGGGCCATGGCAAACTGACATTGAGCCTGAGCATAATAAACATGCACTGGGGCTTTTCTTACAATACAGATACTTCATTAAGAGGATGGGGTCATCTTAGGAGATTTACCAAAAAGCACTATGTGACGTCCACTGCCTGGAACCACTGAAGAATGTTTTGCATGAGTGAATTTCCTAGCATAAAAAGGCACCGATCTAGCGCTGGCCAAATAGCTCAGTGGATTAAAGCGCCTGCGGGCAAGATTGATTGCACTGGAGACTGGGCATGGTGGTACACTCCTGTAATCCCAGCTGTTGGGAGGCTGTAAGCAGGCAGATCGCTAAGAGTCCGACCTAATAGTGAGACCCTGAATTCACACCCTGTAGACCCTTCCCTAAAAAAATACAGGGGGGAAAAAAAGCACTGATCTGTTTACTCTTGAGATCAAAACACAAATAGCAAATATTTGTGTTCTAATTCTAGAGAATTCTAATAGGGGACTTTTGAGGGAGACCGTATTTCTGTGCACCTGAGTACTGAGCTGACTCTTTGAGGGTCGTCTAAGGGACAGTGGGGTCTCCCTGCATCCCGACACAGGGAATGAGTCCCAACATCCCAATGCCCACTTCCGATTCTAGTTTGGACTGGCTCTTGTGAGCCTGGCTCTTTCTCTCTCTTCTCCTTTCACTCTTCCTCACCTGTGCCATGAATATTTAAACAGTTTCTTCTCCCCACCTGCTGCTTTGAGGCGTCAAAGGGAAATGCAAATGAACTTTTATCAGATGAGCAGATTTCCTGCCTGACAGATGTCCCCTTAGACAATCCAATACGGGAAGAGACCTGCAGGACTCCCTCTTAGGAAGCACCCCTTAGGAGCTGCCTGCTGGTTCCAGGCTTGGGGTGTATGGTCCAGGACCGAAAGCTTGGGAAGGAGGTCAGCGGGTAGCTCTGTTTCCCGATGGGATAAATGTGAAAGAATTAAGATTTCCACCGAAGCACGGAGACCCACATGAAGTTGCACCTGGGTCTGCACCCGGCTCTGCCTTGTTTAGCCCTGTCACTGGGGTGGGTCTTCAGCCAAGGAAGGCAATGAAAGGTGCTGTTTATGTCCACCTCTGCCCACTGTCATGTGTGTTTTGCAAAGACCGGGCCTTATATGTTTCTGTTTAGTGATGGACAGCCAAAGCCTGGAACAGGGCTGGGCTAAAGAAGATGCTTAAACATATGTGTTAAATAAATAGGCTTGTAGTTTTCAACTTCCCACTTCTAATGCCGTAACAGAAAAGACACTTGTCAAATTCTAACAGTGTGAATACTGGGCTGGTCTTATCTGTGGTTCTGTTGTTTTATATGTAAAGTTCAGCTTGCAGTAAGTACTTTAAATACTGGTTTACAAGAAATGAGGTGAATCCATTGTAGACTTTGAAGTCTGGAATCCTACAGCATGGACTTAAAAACAAAAAACACGTTTTTCTCTCAAGGGCTACACAGTAAATGCTTTTGCTATGAAGAATATATAGTCTTTGCCGAAACTACTATGAGTCTGCCCTTGTGACACAAAAGAAACCATAGATAATAGAGAGAGAAAGGCAGAGTTCCAAAAAAAACTTAATCTACAAAACCACACGAAGGACCAGTTCTAAATGAGGCCGTAACACCTTAACTGTCATTCTTTGGGTCATAGTTTTTTCATCTGTCAAATAAGTAGTTAGATGAACTTGAAGAACTTTCAGCTATATACACTGAAATTTTAAAGAAATGTAATGGATGTAAATCAAGGGACAAGTTGGCTAAGATAGAAATCAGATGAACGTCCTCCTTCTAATTCCCTGAGAAAACCCGTGTGATTGTGCAGAAAAAAAAAAAAAAAATATGACAAAAACGTAAGAACACGCCAGCATGGCCTATGAAAGTTGTCTTCCAAGCTGACACATCCTGTCTGAAAGCATTGTGGAAGATAGAATGGACCACTGTGGAACAGTTTCTGGGTACAGAAATGAACAGAGAAAGAGCTGCATGTTACAGCAGAAAAAACTGTCCTTCCTTCTTCCAAATGCAACCCATTATTAAGCTTCATCTTTCCTTATTTTTGGGTTCCATCTCTGCATGAGCAACTCGAACAATATTGTAATATGGAAACTCACTGCTCACTCTACTTGTCCCTTTACTGCCCCGCAGGTTTCTGTATTTCTGGTCCAAAGCATTTATGTTGCAAGCACTATGGCTTGTAGAGTGGTTTTTATGATAAACCTCGCCTCCTGTGCCTGCTTTTTCTGAGTCACACATCCCCGCCCCAGGGGAATTCTTCCTGACCTCTGCAGAACTCCCCATCACATCATATAAAGAAGTCATTTACAACATATCACCTAAATGCTTTGTCAGATTGCAGTGCATATGAGGAAGCACTGCTGAAATTGTTGTATTATCAGAATGTCCTCCAGCTGAGCAAAGAAACCATTTACTTTGCCACTTTAAGAAACTTCTAGAGTTCCAGATTAATTCAAGCTGCAGGTGGTTCGTGGGTCTCTCAGTTTCCTTGTGAAGAAGTTTAAAATGTCCTATGTTCCTGTGCTTGAAGGAGCCAAGTTCTTCAGGACTTTGTACTGAACTTCAGTGTAATTTCTTCAGTTGCAAGTTGACAAGGAACCTAATTCAACAGGCCTAACTGAAAGAGAATTTGCCAGCAGCCATAACCCAGCAGTCCAGGGTAGACTGGATGTGACTTTAGAAAAGACTTCATTGAAGTCTGAAATAATGCAGCTTTGACCTCAATGTCTCTCCCAGCGACTGCCTCCCACATGGAAGTTTCTCTCTTTGCTGGTAAGGTGAGGAGCTCCGGGTTCAAATGCAGTAGACAACCAGGAAGTCTTTAGCTCTGCAATCTCAGGCAAAGTCCTTTCATCTCATGGTCTCTGACTGGACCATGATCTTGTGCCTGAACCAGTCACAGCCAAGTGCTTAGGAGATCCTGATTGGCTTAGGCTCAGGTCACGTGCTTTGCACCATGTCCTGTTCATGCTACCCAAAGCGAAATGGGTTCTGATGGGGCTTGCGTGAGCTGCGATATATCTCAGGCCCAGAAAGAAGCTGAGCAGTCCAAGAAGGAATTCTCTGCTGCCTACATTCTGTGTTTTCATGGAGAAACTGTACCAGAGGAAGTGGTAGAATGAATAATTTTTAAGAAATCCAGCAAATGCAGTGATGTTATTTAGGGAACAGATTTAACAAGAAGGAAAACTTTGCACCTAGAAAATTATCTTCAATAGATTTGCCTCGGGTTGCACAGTATGTTTAAGATGATTCACGTGATCTGGAAGATCAGATGCAGTTGGGAATCTTTGATGTATGCCCCAGCCCAGCCCAGCCCAGCCCAGGGGCTGAGTCTGTCCCTGTCCCTGTTGGACACTGTGTCCTCATTGCCTACAGAACGGAGCCCAGCTCCTCAGCCTTTTGAGGTTGGACCTTCGAGCTGCACTCTTGTGTGTGCTCTTCTTGTCTTTCTGGGAAACCACTCACCCCTAGACGCTCTCTTCCTGACCCACATTTGTCCTTTCTTGTGAAGGGCCTCCATTTCTGCCCATTGGCAGCTCACCATGTCTGAAGCTGCATCTTACCACCACCTTCTCTCTGAAGCCTTGTTCCTGGTCACCCAGCCAGAAGTGACCTTCCCTCTTTGCCCTGTCCACACTGTGCATATTCTGCCCCGTGTTGTGTGCTTCTGTGTGCACTGCACTTCTCTCCACAAAACCGTACATTCCCTGGGTGACAGGGACCATGCTGTTCCCTGAGTCCTGTCTCTTCTCAGGTTCTACTATGACAGCTTATGCAGAGGGGTATCCCACGGCTGAATGCACGACTCCATGGACCCCCACGCCGCCTTTCATTTTCCTTCTCTGATTTTGGTCCTTTATCTTTTCCAAGATTTCTGTGCTTGGGAAGATCTCATAGATTCCAGCCTGGTTTGTTGACAAGGCCTTCAGGTGTTACAACTGCCATTTCTCTTACCTTTTAAGAGAAGGCTGAGCCTGGCATGGTGGTGCAAACCTGTAATCCCAGCACTGCGGGAGTGAGGCAGGAGGACTGCAAATTCAAGCCCAGCCTGGGCAACTTAGTGAGATCCTGTCTCCAAAAGGAACGGGGGTGGCTGGGGATATAGCTCAGTGCAAAGGCCCTGGGTTCAACTCCAATTATAGCGAGAGAGAAGGAGGGAAGGGAAAAGGAAGGGAGAAAGGGAGGGAGGGGAAGAGAGAGAATGAATTTTGGAATCGTAATAAGAAGCAGAGGCACAAAGAAGGCTTGGCAATACATAAGTCAAGGACTCTTCTTCCTGCAGCCTGCTTTGTTTCCTGATTGTCTCCAACACAAAGTGAGAATAGAAACACGTGACAATCAACAGCGTAGAAAAAATTAAGAGGACAAGTAATTCCTTTGTAAATTAAAAAAAAAAAGAAAAAAAAAAAAAGCAGGGAAAACATTATAGGAGGAAAACAGTGACCGGTTTGACTACCTCCCAAATTAGACATTTCTCCATGAGAAAATATATCTTAAAGTGAATACAGATGACAGAGGAAAGTTTGGTAATACAACCACAGAAGTTTACTACTTGATAAATGTTTGTAATTTGATCTGAGAAAACTAACATCCCAACAAAAAATAAGCAAAAAGATTTGGGCCTAGCCTGGGCAACTCAGTGCCTTAGCGAGACCCTATGTTAAAGGAACAAACTTAAAAAAGGAAGCAAGGAAGAAGCTGGGTGTGGAGGATCCGGGTTCGAGCCTCAGCACCGGGGTGAGGGTGGGGTGGGAGTAGAAGAGGAAAGCCGTATGCCAGAGTGTTTGCAAGATGAGCGAGGCCTACAGTCAGGGAAACTGACACGCAAGTAACCAGATGTTGGGACTTTACCCATTCAGTGTCCAAAATTTCAAACAATTCATTACACCCAGAGCTGGCAGGATGGTGAGGTGAGCCTCTTACCCATTGCCAGTGGTGTATGAATTGTCACAAGTGTTTACCAAAGTAGGTTAGAAGCATCTATGTAAGAAATGCTTATGTCTTTTAATTGAACCACTAATCGTATTTCTAGGAATATGTCATAGCTTACAAAACAAAACCATAGCATATAAGACCTTAGGTTTAAAGATGTTGGCTTTTTTTGTGTGTGGGTGAGAGAAACACTGAATATGCCATCTGAAAGGAATATGCCCTCCTATGGTGGCACAGCCTGAAGTCAGTAAAGAGAGGAGAGATGGCTGTATTACGATGCCAGTTTTATAAAAAACACAGTGATACAGAAAAAGAAAGAACTCTTTCCAGATGTGTTTATTCAGAAACAGCTGTGAAGCCTGCACACCAAGCTGTCCCTCTTGTTACCTTGGGTTCTGGGGGGAAGCCGGTCTGCCCGCCTTGTGGTGGGTGACGGGGATCTCAGGGGGCCAAGCCGGAAGCCCGGCCTTGTTTCTCCTGCTCTTCCTTCCAGCCGGCTTGAGCATCTGCAGGCTCCTGCACACGTGGGGTGGCCCTCCTCGCTCTACTCCACTACTTCTGCAAACGCTTCTCACACCCAAGGGTTCCCGCATTCTGGGCAGGTCTGCCCTTGGGAGAGGCCCATGAAGGGGCCACTGAGGCCTTGGAAGAGAGCTTCAGTTGGATGGGAGGGGGAGTCCCAGCAACCTGGGCGCTTGAGGGTGGCTCTGGGGGTGGGGTGGGGGTGGGATGCAGCTTGGAGACTCCCCTTGGGGAGTGATGCTTGATCTTCTGATACAGATCACAGGGCTGGGTGTGTCACCCAAGTGCAGTACTTCTGAGCTACAATTCCTAGGCCCAGTTTTTGAATTTGAAGCCTTTTTTGTGGGGAGGAGTACTTGTTTTATGTTTTTGCCATTTTGTTTGTTTTTGTTTTAATGGTGGGTACTGGCAGTTGAACCCAGGGCATTATATGTACCAAGCAAGCTCTCCATTTTTGAGTCACATACCCAGTTATTCTTAGCGCAGAGTCTATAGGGTATTCAGGGTCTCACTGCTAGATCAAACTCGGAGTGATCTGCCTGTTTACAGCCTCCCAAGAGCTGGGATTACAGGTGCAGGCCACCATGCCCGGTCTCAACTGCAGTCTCAGTGCGCCCCAGGGGTGGGGCCTATACTTCAGGCCTGGGGATTGAACCCTCAACCCCTGCTCCACCTTGCAGGCACTTTAATCCACTGAGCTTGATCTTCTTACACACACCACAGGGCTGGGTGTGTCACACAAGCACAGTACTTCTTTTTTTTTTCTTTTAAGCTTTATTTATGTTATGGCCGGCTCAGCCTGCCCTAGGGGTGGGACTGGCACAGCATGTGGTACAGGTGATTGAACAGTGGTCCTGAGATTGCCTAACCAGGAGCTTTAGACTGCTGAGCTATCTCACCAGCCCAAGCACAGTATTTCTAAGCTATAATTCCTAGCCTCAGTTTTTGAATTTTAAGGGTTTTCTTGGGGGGGGGGTGTTCTTTAATAATAACTCACTCTGAGGAGCCTACTGGGGTGCCACGAGGGCTACACTGACCCATTCTGAGGCCCACATTCCCAGTGACCTAATAGTTTGCACACAGCTCCTTCAAGATCCTGCCACCTCCTAATACGGTCGTTCTTCCAACCTGACTTCCACCATCCGAACCTTCAGGGAAACACTCAAGCCATGCCAATGTGCAAAGTTACAGCCCTGCTTTTCCTTCCTCAGTTTGGTCCAAGTGAAGTGACATTGTGAGCCGCTGTGCGCATGTGCACGGGTGTCTGGACCCCAGTTGCCTGTCTGGCTGCTTCAGTGGGTTGGGTCATTCTGGGACTCCAGGAAGCTAAAAAACAAGGTGCGGCTTTTGGAATTTGAATTGATACAAGAAAGAAAAATAAGCCAAAGCCATTTGATGTTCTGGCATCGTTTTAAAGTTTCGTTTTTTTTTTTCTTTAAGTTTGCTTCTTGTCAGTGTTGTTGCAGTGACCTCTCCGCCTTCGATCCTCTGTCACAAGCTGAGCCCAGGCTACGCAGTGTTTCTGCAGCCGCGCTCAGTCTTATCAGCACCACCTCCCCGCCACCCAGAACCAGAACCGTATCAGTATTTTCCCCTCCTGCCCTTTGGGGTCAGTGCTCAGTCATGTACTGGGTGTGCACCGCTGGTCCCCACTAAAGTTGTTTGTCTCTGCATCCAGCTTCCATGGGTGACCCAATTAAATAAGTGCCTTTGCCACAGGAGAATGACCCAGAAATAACTCGGGGGGGGGGGGAACAGACCTTTCCTCAGTCCTCTGACCTCCACAATGGGCATCTTGTGTTTCTTCCCCACTCCACACTCTGGAAGTGGCTACTGGCTCATAAGGGATGGGCAGCCTCACGTTGGGCATGGAAAACTAGCTGAGAGGAGATGGATGCTGACCCAGCTCATGTGTGTGGGCAAGCGCCACTTTCTTACACACTGAAGCACTCTGTTGGCTCCAGGTAATTTTATTTTCTGTCCTCTAAGGGGAATGTCAGCCATTCACAGTGTCCAGCTTTGGTAACTTCTAACCAGCGTTAGTGACAACTTGGTACTTTCTGCTATACGGATTGTTATGGTTTATGCATAGGTGTCCCCCAAAGCCTCATGCAGTCGTGGGGCAGCTTCTGGAATTTGTAATTGATTACTGTGGAAATGGGTGCTGGGGCAAGTGATTTGCATTTCAGTGTAAGAAAGGAAGAGAAGTTAGCTGCTTGAGCTGCTGCTAGCTCTCTCCCTGTGCTCTTTCTCTTTGCCAGCCATCATTAAAGGTTGTTTTCTGCTGTGTGTCTCTCAGGAGCCAGCTAAATATGGACTGAAACCTCCAGTAACTGTGAGCTCAATAAATCTTTCCTTCCCTCGTTGTGAGTGTTGGGTATTTTTCCCAGCAGTGAGAGAAGAGTAACTAAGACACAGATGGACCAGAAAAGTGGATTTTTGTGTTTTAAAAGAACAAGGACCACTGCTCCCCTCAGATGAGGTTGGGCAGGGATGCACAAGCTGGTTCTCAGGTGGCACCATTGTCAGGAGGGGCAGGTAGCACAGGTGGGGCAGCACTGACCTGTAGGACCAAGTCTCTGGAGTCACTCTCCCCACTGGGGCTCCCGAGTGAAGAGAAGCTGGGCTCTCCGATGCCGCCTCTGCTCTTCCCTAGGGCAATCGCTGAAGGGCCCTTGTCTGCCTCTGAAGTGCCTCGCATGACTCTGGGGAGTCGTGAGACTCCCCAGCAAGTGCGCTTGTAAACGTCCTTGTTTGCAGGGACTTAAGCCCAGACCCTTGGGAAGTCTGTTTCCACAATACGAAGCACCCATGATGGCTCCTGCGTGAATGTCCACGCTCACGGGAGCTGCCACCTCAGTCCCAAGGACAGAGCCCATGCAGCATCGCCAGAGCATCCCTGCTTAAATTTCGTGAACTATTTAGGAGACACACTTTCTGTTTTTTTGACATTTCTTCCTTCCTTAATATTTCCTCATCTACCCCAGGCCTTACCTCCCTATTCCATCCCGTTCCATTTCATCCCATGCCGTCTCATCCCTTCCCATCCCATCCAACCCCACCCCATCCCATCCTATGCCATGCCATGCCATCCTATGCCATCCCATGCCATCTCATCCCTTCCCATCCCACCCAACCCCACCCCATCCCATCCTATGCCATCCCATGCCATCCCTTTCCATCTCACGCCACCCCATCCCATCCCATCCTGTTCCATCCCATCTCATTCTACACCATCACATCCCGTACAATCCCACACCATCCCTTCCTATCTCATCCTATGCCATCCTGTGCCATCTCATCTGTAGTGGTTGATACAATGTGTCAACTTGGCTGAATGACTCAGCGGCCTGGTTCCCTGTTGGTGGGAGCCCCACTCTGGGGTACAATTGGTTCTTCCCTGGAGTGTGACCAGGGCCAGCCTAAGATATGATTGGCTTTCTCCCTAGAGCAGGATCAAGGGCCCATCCTGGGGTGTGACTGGTTCCACCCGAGGGCGCAGTGGGCCCACGTCAGAATGACTGAGCACAAAAAGACTTTTTAAAGGGCTGAAGGAGGAGTCAACACTTTGCTTCATTGGAGAAGCTTCAGTCTTCGCATTCAGCCTGGACTTCATCGTCTGGCTTGCAGCGCAGACTTTTTGGCCTCCAGCTTAGATCTTTCGCCATCCGTCGCAGACTCTTCCGCGTCCATTACAGACACTTCAGTCTTCCATCGCAGACCCATCAGCCGACATATAGAGACTTACATGGAGTGCTGCAGTGAAGTCCAGACCTCAGGATTGAATTCTTCAATCCGGAGCATGCAGACGCCCTGTGCATGCTTCCTAATCTGACTCCGTGGCTGACTGTTGTAAGCCAATCTTATAATTCCTTATAGATTGTATATTTTGTGTTAGTATCCATTCCTTTTTTATGTCTGTTCTGTTCCTCTAAGTAAAACCCTGACCAATACATCATCCCATCCCATTCCATAATGCTTGGGCCCTTTTTAAACCTCAGAGTGCTACTGGGGATTTTTTTAGGAGCCCAATTGAAAAATGAGCCAAGAACCACAGTTTATTTTTTCTTTTAAGACACATTTATTCAGCATTATGCTCAGACTATTATATTTAGCAATCAATAGCATGGGTGCAAAAAAAAGAAAAGGTTTACATTAAAACCCTCTGCTAGAATGCTTTATACTTTCCATAGAACAGAAACTAAAATAATCTGTTATACAACTAGTCACAAATACAGTCCTTGAATTTTTCGCCCACATGCATGGGTATCGTCTAAAACATGTCTTCTTTGTAGCAGCTAGGCCCTGCCACCACTGTGCTTGGCTGAGTTCACAAATCTGTTGTAACCTGTAGCTTCCCTGTCGCTTCTCTGGCTCATCTCTCCTGCTACACGTTGTTTCCAGGAAGTGCTTAAAACCTTCTGTCACTGCCATAGCTACTGCTGCCGCTGGAGCCACCACAGCCACCTTGATCTTGTGGTTTGGTAAAATATTGGCCTCCACCACCATGGGGCCCAGAGCTTCTGCCTCCAAAGTTTCCTCCTTTCGTGGGTCCAAAATGTGAAGACTGACTCTTAGAACTGCCAAATTCATTATAGCTTCCACCACCTCCATAACTGCTTCCATCATTACCAAATCCATTGTAGCCGTCTCCGCTGCCACCATACCCACCACCACAGCTGCCACCAAAGCCACCTCGCCCACTGAAGTTTCCTCTGTGACCAAAACTGTCATTGCCACCAAAACCACTTCCACATGCACCACTAGAATTTCCAGAACCGCTTCGACCTCCTTGGCTACATGAAGCACTAGCCGTCTCCTGTTTCAGCAGGGCTTTCCTCACTTTACAGGTGTGGCTGTTCACAGTGTGGTATTTTTGAATGACAATCTTATCCACCAAATCATGGTCAACAAAGATCACAAAAGCAAAGCCCCTCTACTTTCCACTGCCTCGGTTGGTCATAATTTTAATCACTTCAGTTTTTCCATATTGTTCAAAGTAATCTCAGGTGATGTTCTTCAGTATCTTCTTTAATGCACCCAATAAAGTTCTCTACTGTTAAGTGGGCACCTGGTCTTTGAGAATCTTCTCTTGAGACACCTCTCTTTGGTTCCACCACTCTTCCGTCCGCTTGCGTGGCCTTTCATTCACGGCTGCATCCATCTCCTCCCCGGTGGCCTAAGTGACAAACCCGGAGCCCCTGGAACGCTTGGTGTGTGGGTTTCTCTTCACCACGCAGTCTGTGAGTGTTCCCCATTGCTCAGAATGGCTCCTCAGACTCTCCTCAGTTGTTTCAAAGCTCAGCCCTCTGCTGAAGAGCTTCCCTAGCTGCTCAGTCTCCTTGGGAGACTCTGGCTTAGACCTGACGGCAGCGGGAAGAGACTGACGATGCTTTCTGTGCTGTGTCCAGGGAGCCGCAGCTTACTCTCCCCAAGGGGAGTCATTCTTCTTTCTCCTCCTCACTTTTCTCAGAGCCGCCCCACTAATCTACTTGGTCTGCAGCACCCCTGAGGCACTCACACTGCTTCCACTGTGCTCTTTTTGATTCTCGCTCCCGTTTTCTCTGTAGGTTCCAGGACGTGGCAGGTGAGAGAGACCTGTTGCTGACCGGTGTGATGGCAGAGGCGAGCTGTGGGCTGGGCACAGAGCCCCGAGCTGAGCAGGTAGGGGCAGGCAGGTCCCAGCCGTTGACCAGGAGCGCGTGAGGTACTTATGAAGCTTTGTGCGCCCCCACCGCTTCTCCCGAGTGCTAGCGTGCTTCGTGCTCCAGCCAGTCAGACTTCCGCAGAGACCTTCAGATATGACCGCCCTTCTCCCAGGAGGCTGGCTTTACTTCTCTTAGAACACGTTCGGATTGAGTTACTTTCTGAAGAAAAGAAAAGAAAAGAAAAAACGACAAAGTAAAAGACAAACGGAAAAGCATAAAAGGAACATGTAGAAACTCTGCATGTGGGGCGAAGTTTCTACAGGCAGCGCTTTGTTTCTGCAGAGTCCTGTCAGCTGCCGAGTGAGGACAGCCGTTTGCCCGCTCTCTTTTCCCTCCTTCCCCCTTCTCCCTCTGGCCTCTCCTTTTTTTTCCTCCTCTGCTCCCTCCCTTTCCTTCCTCTTCTCCCTCATCGATTCATTTGAAAGAATCAGCATTTCCTCCTCCCAGAAAAGCAAGTTTCAGGAAAAAAACATGCAGGGAGAAAGCAGGGTGAGAAGTCAGGCGCAGGAAAACTCGGCTTCTCTTTGCTTTTGTGCTGGGACAGGAAGAAACTCTTTTCCATCCCTGGCTTGGAGCCTGGGGGAGGAGGCTGCCACCCTTGCCTGACTGGGGCACAGCCCGGGCTGAAGGTGCCCTTTGACCCGACACCTGGAGGTTAGCAGGAGTCTGTGCCCGTCGGTGGCACAGAGGCCGCGCGGTCCGGTGGGTACCAGATGGGATCCATGCCCGCGGACGCGGACAGCTCGTTCCAGGCACAGGAGCCCTCCTAGCCGGACAAGCAGCTAGGGAGAGGGGGCGCTGCAGTAAAGATGTCTCCCGGTGGGCCTGGAGCCCTCGCCCCTCCTCTGCTGCCTTCTCTCTTTCCATCCTGAGTTTCTTCCGTTTCCCTTTTGCTTTCGTCTGGTTCATTCTGACCTCTTCTTCACTCCTTCTGCACTTCCCCTTGCTCTCCCTGTGCGCCTGCCTCATCTCCTTCTGTTGCTTTCTTTCTTTCTTTTTTTTTTTTTAACTTTTTATTTTATTTAATTTTTTTCTTGTTTCAGAACTTTTGTTTGTCCGTGTATCCATCTTCTTGGCCGGCTCAGCCTACCCTGAGGGCAGGGCCGGCGCAGCACGTGGTGCTGGGGATCGAACCGCGGTCCCTGAAGCCGCCCAAGCCTTCCCAAGCAGGCGCCCCAGACCACTGAGCCATCCTGCCGGGCCCCTCCTTCTGTTGCTTTCTTTCCCTGCCTTCCTCTTGCTTCTCCACACTCACTGCAGTGTTTCTTGAGTCCTCTGTCAGGCAGAGCAGGCGCAGATCCTCCTCGGGGAAGACCGTGCAGCCCCTGCCCGCGCCTTGCTGCAGATGAGAGCGAGGGCAGTGAGGCACAAAGGGCATGGGCACCGCCCCTGGCAGAGCACCCGGGCTCAGGCGTGGCCCGCGTCGACACACCAGTGTTGCCCAGAACGTGCAGTCGCATTCTGATGTTTTCCTCCCTCCCTCCCTCCCTCCCTCCCTCC
>PVJA010035178.1:0-21853 GCA_004027025.1 Myocastor coypus
GGACCCCATTTCCTCAGAGATTTTGCTATAACAAATATGCATCTTTATTACTGAGCAACTAACACATTTTTCTGTTATTAGTAGTTAAACCTAATCCTAATTAATACACTATTCATCAACATTTGATGAATACACAGCAAATACTGGCATATGCACATGAATCAAGACAATGAATCTAAAGAAAAACAAGAAATGGATAACCAAAAGACCTCTAGGAAAACCTGTAATTTTTACACCAACAGGGAATTATTGAAATATCTCCAAGAATTGAAACTATAATTGATTTTTTAAGCTTCCATAATTAACCTAAACAATTCATGGACTTTAATCTTTTGGGGTGGTGCTTTCCCGCAGAAGGGCTATTTTGGGGTGAGTTGTTCTCACAAATGTTTGTTGCCCTGCTATAGCATGAAAGGGAAATGAAGATGAGTCCTGAAAGAAGAGTAGGTCATCTTCAGGAGAGACAGAGGCATTCTTCACTCGGCCAGAGTAAGGAGTGAGGCACAGTGGCCCTCCCTTCCCAACAGGCAGATGGAGGAGCCAGAAATTAGTTGACCCTTACATGGGCTGTGGTCTCTAGAACAGGATGGCATGCCAGTGAGAAATGCCGTGCTGGAAGGAAAAAGTGACTGGCAGAATAAAAGTAGCCAAATGATCCAGGTTTTCTCAAGAGGTCCCAAGAAAGGCAGCCCCATTAGTTGAAATCAGGTGTGTCCCTTTCTATTGAGATGGGGGTATGTTAAAGGGCTTTATCAGTGTTGGTGTAGCTCCTGAAATGACAGATAAGTGTAAACAGATCAGTGTACTTTCTTTGTTCGTTCAGACCAAAGGAGCTTTACTGCTGCTGTGCAAATAGGGGACAGGATATCTGTTGGGGTAATGTAACCTGGTCTGCCATGGTCTACCATGTGGCATTGAGCTGCAAGAGCATGTAGTGGCCACCAGATCACCAGATCCTGCCTCTACACAGAGCTGTCCCAGGGATCACATGCAGGGCTAGATCATTTCTAGTTGTTGGTGCCTGCTCATGAGTCTAGCGTGCCATGTGGCTTCCATGCAGTTAGTCAGCTGGTCCCATGCTAGGCACTTGTCTTCCTAGCAATCTCTGCATTTTGAAGGCAGGAGACTCTGACTCATGGGTGCCTAATAAGTGAATGTAGAGTTGATACACTGTGCAAGTGTTGTACTGTGCAAGTGTTGTGTGGTGCATGAGAGTGAAAAAAATCAGGAAAAAAAGCAAGATGGGAGAGACGATGGTGGGGCAGTGCCAATCAGAAGGACAAATCTAGTAAAGAGTTTTCACTGAGGTAACAGGAGAACCCAAGACAGCAAGGAACTTCAAGGTGGTTGAAGCTACTGATAAACAGGTGTCTGTAAAACTGGAATCACAATCATTTCTTACTTCTTGTCTCTTCAGTCAAATTCAATCAGAGCATATAAAAAAAAATTGTGTAGCCGGAGGTCATAAGCAGCTTTGAAGGGCCTGCTCCTTCAAGTGCATTTTGGCACTTTGGTCTGTATGCAATGAAAACGTGGATGCTGTTCCAGAGGACTGTCTAAAAGAACAAGAGGATCTAGGCAAAGAACTTTGTCCTTGCACAATGCCATCGCATATAAAGACTCTTCCATATGACTCAGCAAGGAAAAACAGCATCCACTGCACAGGAGTGTGCGGTGATAACTCGTCACACACTGAGGGAAAGTGCCCAAGAGCCCAGGGCTCTGATGTGGGATACTCTGACGGCAGAAGACAACACACCTGTAGTAGCCAAAGAAAAAGGTGGTAACTGTGACCCAGAACATACTGCCCCTGTGGAACTAGGCTTCCCTGCCAGCTGTCTGTGCCATTGCTGCACTGCCCCAGAGGAATGCAACGCAAGGCTACCTGTAGTTTTTATCCTACTCAAATAAATAAATAAATACTGTCAAGCTTTCAAAATAATTTAATCACAACATGGTAATACCTAAGAAACAATTTTCTTTCTCCAAACATTTTTCTATTCCTAATGCTTGTTCTGGGAGAAATTCAGTGAGAATCACAGTAAATCTTGGAAGTTGTTGACAATGCAGGAGCTGTGCTTTAGATGGAAAATGTCCCCCAAAATCATCTGTTGAGGAATGAAGTTTGGGAAATGTGATTAGATTATAGGGTGTTATGCTTATTAGTGGATTAATTTACTGATGAGATCGTCTATTGGAAGTTCATAACTGAATGTATTATTATGAGGTAGGGCCTGGATAGAAGAGGCAGGTTAAGAGGGACATATCCTTCAGGGTATATTTTGTCTGTAGCTCCTCACTTCTGTCCCTGCTTCCTGAACAGCTTCTCTCTGTCAGGTCCTTTCACTATACTGCTTTTGCCTTAGAGTTGGTCAACAATCATCTGAGCCAAAATAAATTTAAATTTCCATTGCAAAGTATTTGTTCCCCACAATGGGAAAGTATCTAATAATAGAAAATTGGTACTGAATGTGGCATTATTATTGTGTCTGTACCTGACCATGTGGCTTAGAAGCTTTTGCAATTGGTTGTAGGAAGAATTTGTAGAAGTTTGGGGATGTAGTATGGAGAAGCCCTAGAATACTCTTGGTAGCTCTAGAATACTTCCAGTCAGACCTGAGAATGGGCCAGAATATTGATAAGAAGGTAGAAAGTAAACGCTAAAATCAGGAAATTTGGGCTGGGTATGAGTAATATATTAGCCGCTGGGAAACATAGACAATGTATTTTTTGTTCTGTCAAAGAACTCGTCAGCATTTTGGACATGTACTAAGACTTTCTGATTTGTGTGAGGCTGAATTTAGAGACGCTAAACTAATTGTGATAGACAGAATTACAAAGTAGCCCAATGTTTCGGCTGTGGCATTAGTACTGCTGGATGCTTAGTAGCCAAATCTACAATAGTTGCTGAAAAGATTAACATTAAAAAGAAACTAAGTATTTTGCATGTGGGTAACAAAAACAATCCCTTAAGAGTAGCTCTACCCACCCAGTGAGACTTCAAGGCTATAAAAGGATAAACACCTTCAGAAGATGTTTTTAAAGAAGAGAACCCCAGGGAAGAGAGTTAAGTTATATGTTAGGAAGATTGAAGCCACCCTTCACTAAAATATGATTTAACTCTCCTAGATTTCTCAGCTTCTCCAAAAGGACTGAGGGTCTATTTTTGTGGTGATATTCGTGAAAACTCTAAGCTGAATTTTTCTACAAAAGTTGTCATTTTCTTTTTTTTCTTTATTTCTTTTTCGGGTTTTTTTATTACTTTTTTTTAAATTTAATATTTTACTGTTTAAATTTAACAATGGTTATATTACATATTTTTATCATCAGATCAGTTTAGATTAATACATATAGGTATATAAGATTGATCAAACAATTAAACATTAACCCTTTTAAATCAACATTACTTTTTTTTCTTTTCCCCTTTCTTTTTTTTGAAAGTTGACATATTGCATATTGTCCTCACAATCGTTCTACAGACTACAGTGTGTGGGCATGACCCACCTCCCTATTGATGTTGCTTAGAAAAAAAAAAAAAAGGAAAAGCATATACTTCTCTTTGGACTAAGAGGAAGCAAATACATACACAGTTAGTAATAGTGAGAATCGCGTTGGCTATGACCCTTACAGAAACTACTGTGACCTGTATTTCCTATATTTGGACCAACTGTCAATTGTATGTGCATGATAAAGAGCTCTTGGTGTGGGACCAGGCTATGTTTGAAAGCAGACAATCAGTGGTGAGCACAGTGCAGGGAGGTGTCAGCATCACCTCCAGAGGCCCTGTCTCTTCTTAGGGTTTCAAAAGTGCCATGAAAATTTAAAGCCAATAGCAACCAACTGAAAAGGAAAAGAGAATCAAAGAAATGTTTATTCCTTGAGAAGCCACCCTCTTTCTTTCACCTTTACATAGAAAATAGACATTTCTGTCAGCTCTGGTGTTTTAGAGGGGATGAGAGGAGCAAGGCCCATACACAGGACAAAAGGCAAATCTTCACCTTCAAAATACTTTTTTTATCTTATTTTTTTATTTTATTTTATTTTTGTGTGTGTGTGTGTGTGTGTATGTTCTCTCACTATGCAGTTCAGGCTGGCCTTGAGCTTACTTTTGTAGCCCAGGCTGGTCTCAAACTCGCACTGATCCTCCTGCCTCAGCCTCCCAAGCGCTGGGATTACAGGCGTGCGTCACCATGCCTGGCTACTTTTGTTATTTTAAATCTCAGGAAACACAATATATTTTTCTTCAATTATTTTAGTATTATTGATTCTAAACTCTGAGATATTTTCAACTGTAATCAGATACAAAAGGCACAAATAACATTGTTTATGTACCTACAGTAATAGGTACATAATTCTCCTAAATGTGACAATAAACATTTCAATTCCAATGTACTAGGACACACAACTAACATCAGAAGTCGTGAGGACTGTAGTTACTGGGAGAGCCTGGAGAGGCTCAGTGTGCTTGGTGAGTCCACTTCAGAACACAAATGGGAGCAAAAGTCCTCACAGGGACCCTAATTAGTTGAACAACCCCATTCCTACTAATCTACATACAGAAAAATGTTAACCTTCCATAATTAAAACCTACTTGCAATCCCAGATGGTGTTACACTATATCATCCATTTAGCTTTATTGTGATTGATCTCTGTCAGCTTTAACTATACTGACAAGCAAGTCAATAAATTAGGATCAATATTTTTATTACTTTTCCAGCTTTTTTATTATAAAGAATACATAGGTTAAATGACAACAGATCCAGAAGGTTACAGAGTTTCCCTCAGTGCTTTTCTTGGTTAAAACAAAGAAAAAAGTATTAAAAGTATTAATAATCAATTCAGATTTAGATTCACAAATAGGCGTACTTTCTCATCTGATCTGCCATTAAACTGCCTTCAGCACTTTGAAATAAAAACACTGCAACAAAGAGGACTTACATGCATTTGTCCTTTTTGAGAAAAAATGTCTTTATGATACAGTGGATCTCCTATTCTCTAGCACCACTAGCTTGCACAACTTTGGGACTGAGTGGTGCTGCATAGATAAAGATGCTCACATTTCTATTGTGTAATTCTTTCTCTAGGGAAGGAAGGGAGGAAGGAAGGAAGGAAGGAAGGAAGGAAGGAAGGAAGGAAGGAAGGAAGGAAGGAGGGAGGGAAGGTATATGTTGCTTTCTATGAACTACACAAAGCAATACGTAGCATGTGGGCATGAAGACCAAGCCATGCACAGTCCTCACTAGGCCCAGCACTAATGTCTTGGAGGGCCTAACTTGGTAAGTGGGTTGTCATCTAAGAGAAGTGTGAGGACGGTCAGGTTGGCGGCTACTAGGCACTTGTGGGCTATCGGGAATAAGGGACCTAGCATCCAATAGGGAATAATTTCAATATTTTGAAAACTAGCCAGGTTTCACAGGTGTGGGATAGCTACTGAATATCAGCCAAATCTGGAGAGGATACACACACACACACACACACACACACACACACACACACACACACCAGATATATGACAATACTGACTTGTTTGAGACACAGACATCTATGATTCCAAAGGGGAACTTGAAAGGAGTTAGCCAGGATTTTACCATCCGTTCCACTTTGGATAATGTTTACACGTTAAAAAAAATAATTATTTTCACTGCTCTGATGATACTGTTAATAATAGGAGCTGCTATCAGAAGCGACAAAAAATAGTTATTTCTTGGGACTGGGGAGATAGCTCTGTAGAATAAGTGCTTGCCTGGCAAGTGCAAGGGCCTGAGTTCAATCCCCTGTTCCATTTAAAAAAAAAAATTTCTCCTATTCATTGTTCATGTCTTATTCACTTTAACCTCAAAATAAAAATATATGAAATAAATTTGAGGAAAGCATTTCAAGTTCCAATTTTTTCCAAAGTCATTCTTGCATGCAGCCACCTCCTGCTGTACGTGTCACCTGGATGCCTTAGTAGTGCCCAAAGTGGATCCCATTTAATGATTATTATCTTTATCTCCAAGCTGTGATCACTTGTTTCTCTTCTCTTTTTTTATGTATTTGGTACAGGACCTCACTATGCAGCTTGAACTTATATTGATCCTCCTGTTTCTAGCCTCCCCAGTGCTGGGATTTACAGGTGTGCACCACCACACCCAGCCTCAAAGGCCAGTTCAGCAGGCCAAGGGGCAGGGCCTGCATGGCCTGTAGCACTAGTGATCAAACCCTAGTCTCTGTGTTTGCCTAAGCAGGTACTTAGTCCACTGAGCTATCTTGTCTGCCTTTCTCTTCACTTTTATAGAAAAGAACTTCCATGTTCTTAGTAAATTAAATGTGAAGTAACCCATTACTTTTGAGTGGTTCCTCTGCCTCTTTCCCTACATTCACTCCAATTCTCATCTCTCTTTCATTGATCCCTTAATTTAATTTGATTTAAATAATTAAGCATCAGTATAAAAAATCCTACTGGACAAAATTCCTCTGTCTTCAGCCATGTCATTATGTAGGACTCAGCAGCAAATACATACATAAATAACTACATACACACCAGTACATTACACTAAGTGCAACAAAATAGGATGAATAAAATATGATAGGAAAGACTGCGTAGGAACACTAAGTTGATGATTTCAGAGATACTAGAAGAGAACTTAGAGCTTAAAATGCACAGAGAAATTTAATAGGAAGAGGTTGAGGAAGGTTAAAGAATCCAAATATAGGTGGAAGAATAGATGTGAGCAAAGGTTGAAGTAAAAAAGTGATAACATTTGTTTTAGAAACTGTGTACCTGTTGATTTAAGCCTTTTACATCTCAACATATTAATGTAGCTTTACTTTTTATGCCTCATTGTTGAACTTTTCTGGTGGGTGGTTAAGTCCAAGTTAAAGCAAGACCTACATAACAAAACATATAACTTTTGCATCTCCCAAGGTCAGTCAAATACCCTCAGAATTTACCTTGAAACCATGTAAAGTGCTATGTAGAACTGTTGTCAGTGTCAGCCATCTGGATGAGTCACGGCCATTGCTTGACCAGTTTGCTCTCTGTGAAAGCCTGAATGTCTTCTCTTTAGGTGAGTCTCCTGAGATACACTATACATCATCAATCCCTTTCCTCTGTGGCTCCAAAATATATTGGACCATGTATACAACTACTTCCTCTTAGTTAAATGAGAAGAAATTTTTGTATCAATAATGATTAGAAAAATTATCATGTCTGCATCCTGTGCTCTAAATAATTACTATGAGGACAACAATATACATTATATCAATTATTGAGAAAGTACTACTAACATGTTTGGAAACTGTCGCAATGTTATTTCTTATTAAAAATAATACAAAATAAAATAAATAATAATTAAAAAGTTGATTTTTAAAAAAATAAAAAAGAAAGAGTGTACCTAACTTCAGCTGAAGGTCATCTGCAGGACAGAACATCAGTGAGGAAGAAACCCTGAATTCTTGTTACACTAAAGCTATTTATAAAGAGCTGAGAACCCAGATGGAGTCCTTGATAAGGTCATGCTGGGTTGTGCTCGGGACTGCTCTGGACATCGGGAATAGTGACTTTTTAGATATTTCTGGTTAAATATATACCACTAAGCATTTTCTTTTGGAAAACAATCAATCAATATTTATTGAAAAGTCAGTCTGTTTCACAGCAATAATCGTCCTTCTGAGCTTCTGTTGCATAACAATATCAGTTCACAAGAATGCAGTTCAAACACATGTAATAGACCATTGCTTTTAAATTGGTTTTTAAAATACTGAAAATAATCTCACTACCCATCAGTAGAGGAATGGCAGAATTAACTTGTATACTTATGCTAAGATATAATATGCAAGTTGTATTATCCAAGTTCTATTGATTTGAAAAGTGCCTATATTTAATGTTTTAAGAGCACATTTAATATACATATCCACACATAAACACATGTCAGTACACATATGTGTATAGAGCCTATGGACATACAACAAACAAAAATAAATTTTCTATATAATTAAATGATATATGCACATATAAATATATAGAAATTGGCTCAGGAAATTGTCAAACTTCTATAAAAATATAAGTATATTTACTTATCACAGATTCTGCTTACTGTAGGATTTTTTGAAAAACTAAATCATTTAAATTGAGAAATGAAATAATAATGCTAGTATTAAATAATGCACAATATCTATATTTTAATGGAAGAAAAATCATTTGTAAATGATATATAGTATAAACTCATCTATTATAGGCTCTCAACTATGCAGAAATATGTGTGTATATATTTATAGTTGAACATATTAAAGAAGGATACATGTATATTTCTAATTTTTACTTGTCTTGGTTTTCTTTTATTCATTAGGTTTATTATTCGGAGATGCAGCTGAATGCAAGGAACTGTTCTAAGCTTTTTTATCCTCATTTTAAGAGTTGAATTCAGGTATGACCAACGATGATCTATGTGAGGGTAGATTATGTTTTCTTGTATTTATATTGACCATTTTGGCAAATGTGGTACTTTAAATGCAATACAAAATCAATAATATCTACTGATAAGGCCAAGGATATAGTTCAGTGGCATAAGTGCCTGCCTGGCAAGTACAAGTTTCCAATTTTGATTCCCCCCACACACAAACAAAAAAAACCTACTGACAGGTAGAATAAGTAAGTGAATGAACACAAGCAATTTGTTCCAGGCTACTTGGTCAGTTTGTAGCAATGCTTTAATGAGATATCTTTACTTTCTACTTATAGTTAAAATTTGGTTCACTCTAGAAAGTATAAAGTAGAAAGTTAGTAGAAGAGCTTGCCCATCATTTTACAGAAACAATCTTCTGCAAGGATATGTATAACTCAAAGGATTCTGAGAGGATTACTGGCATGATTTGTCCTTAGAAAAGCATCATAGGTGCCAAGGAAATTAAAATTAAATGTCTATAACTAAAATGTCAAGACAATCACTTACTGTGGTATTATGTGTTCTGAGTAATGCCCATCTTTTGTATGTGTATTATTGACCCTTTCTCTTATCCTGAGTTTTTAGTTCCCTTATATAAATGAAGCATCTTCCTGAAAGAGCTTGGCTCTATTTGCTAATGGGTTTATGATTCATGTTTATATAGGTTGTAAAGCCTTTTCAAGAATTACAAAGATGCCTTGCTTGGCTTTTCCTAAGCTGTTTGTTTTTCCTATTACTTTACACATTGTTCTGTGTGTCCAAGATACCAGAAACTTGTGCATTCAGTTCAGCAAATGTCCCCTCTGCATTTTCTATATTAATGTTGAATACCAGAGTTCATAAATTGAAAACCAACATTAATTTCATGTGGTTTTTCTAACCAACTCTGCATCAAGTATTTAACCCTCAACAAATGCCCAGGACATTAACCTGCAAACAGGAAAGTATAACTTCTTAAAAGACAGCGTTTCTGTGTACCTAAATTTGGTGAAAAATGAAATTTCCATTATTTGCTAGCTGTGTGAGAAAGTGGTAGAGTCAACAGACTTACAGAGTTGAAAGTGTTTTGTAGATGTTCAAGTGTTATACATACAACTGAGTATAAATCTTGCTAATATTATTTGCTCTGGTCTATGTTTCCACATTAGAGTGATGAAAGGAACATAAATTATCATTGTATATATCAATGATCTTTGAAATGTTATATACAAATCTACTTAAACAAACTTCAATTACTTCCAAATTATATGTCCCAATTTTTTCCATTATCTAGGAGAATTTTTCCCAAAAAAAAATCTCCTTATGAAATGATTCAAGGCAGTTCTCTACATGAGAAAATAGTTTGATCCCTAACGTATTTAGAACTGTCTGGGAAGGGAATCCTACGGTACTAGTTATTTCCATTGAACCACTTTGCCCATGAAGTTCTCTTTTCTGTCCTTGCCTTCACAAAAGAACCACCAATATGAAGCATGCATGTGAGTACACATGTATGCATGTGTGTATGTGTGTGTGTGCCTCTGTGTGTGTAACTTTATCTTACAGTTTAGTTAATGTAGAAAAGATTAAAACAACAGCACATATGAACAATCTCCAGTTGAAAACCAAATGTTGCTCATCTTGGACCATCTCTGTTTCAGGAACATTTCACTAATCATTATTTTCCTCAAACATCCAAATAACAGATTCCTTAACAAAAGTGTCTCTAGGTCTCATCATTCTCGTAATACAGAGGGATGTAGTTTTTTGTATTTTTCTCAAGGTTCAAATTTTTAAGGAGGGTGGTAGTGGCAATAATACTGATGGAAAGTTCCCAATAATGAACCATTTCCTCAAAGAGGAATTTAAAAAGAATCTAGAGCCATTTAGAATCTTGCCTTCTATAGAATAAATTCACTAAGATTCTAAGTGTTGGCAGAGATTGAGGTATGGCTGGGATGTTGGCACAAAATACCTCCATAATCTTAGAAATTACATGAAGAAATCACCACATGTAACTTTCTACTTAGAAGCAATCTTTGCAAAAAATAAGTCAGATCCCAAGATTTCATGCATAATCATGTTTTAAAATACAATTTCATAGGTAGGAGCATTTAGTGATTGGAAAATAGTAAAGAGTGTCATTGCTATTGCCATGGATTTACTTACCATCACGGTAGTTAAATTGTTTTGACAGATAACATTATACTTTTTTATCATGTGTAAATTTTGTTTTAAATAAATAAATAAATAAATATATATATATATATATATATATATATGCAAGGTATATAACATATAAGTATATATAGATACATGTATTTTATACAAAATAGAGCAATTAAATCTAGCTATTAACCAACATTCTTGTTCCATTAGTTATTTTTATGGAGCGACCTCAAAACACTAAAATAGAACTACCAGAGGACCCAGAAACCTCACCCTGGGAATATCTCCAAAAGAAACAAAATCACTCTGTGGTGCAATCATCAGAATTCCTAGTCACTGCAACGCTACTCCTAACAGCTCGGCCATAGAATCAACTGATGTGTCCATTCATGGATGGAAGGATAAAGAAAGTGCTGCATGTATGCTGAAGCAGAACAGTGTCCAGATATTAAAAAGAAGAAAAACCTATAATTTTTGACAACACAGATGAACTTAAAGATATTATATTAAGTGAATTAAGCCAGGGATAGGCAGTCACAATTTTTTATTGCTTACTAAGCACTAGGCTTGCAGCAAAGTTTAAATACAGCCTCTCTGATAGCCAAAACCATACATATTATATTTTGTTCCTACTTTTTCACTTGTTGTTGACTGTTTCCTGAGGCATCATGAAAAAATGGTATGGTACAGGTGCCCACAACCCAGTCTCATATCTCGCCACCACTAATCAAGGCCCATATTCTTCCCAATATACTACCATGTTAAATATGTATTTCTGAGTTAAGAGCAGACCTATTATTCTCTTCCATTATGAGTCTTACTGTCAAGAAAATTTCCAAGAGGCAGAGTCCAAAAAGGTATGACTTTCCTGTATGGCATTTACCTTAAAGGTTGACTGCATCCAACTTCTCTCTAGAACCTTATGAATCTATCATTCATAAATTTGTCCGAATCCTTTTAAAATCCATTTATATTTCCTGCCAGTATCACCTTTTAGGATAATGAGGTCCCTCATTTTATTACCCACTCTATGAATTAGTGTTATTTTTCATTTGTCCTTCAATGACCTCCATCAAGTTTCAGGGGGCACCACCTCCCCATTTGCCCCAGGCTAATGGACCCTTAACTATCCTTAGATCATCCATCTAAGATGACAGAACATTTAGGACAAGAACAGGATTGTACCTGAAAATCTTAGCATTCCTTAGCAACCATTTGCAAATGTTAGGAATTGCTAGAACTGGCAAAATTTCTCTTTCCATCTGAAATGATGGTCTCAAGTCTTCGTGGGAACAGCAGACCAGGTAGCAATGCTCTCAGTGACCCTATATGAGAACATCACTTAAACCTATTAGTTTAAGGAGCTTATAAATCCCAACACATCCTTGAAGTGCTGGCATTAGGTTGAATGAGACTCTGAGAGAGGATGGAGATTCAAATAACTGCCAAAACTAATTGAGATTATAATTTTAAAGGAATTGTAGGAAAAAACATAATGAAATTGAATATGGTCATAGAAACAGATCATAGTCCATCCTTAGGAATAGGGTACTCAGTAAACCCAGGATGAAGAGGAAGCCTTACTATAGAAGTACAGCATAAGTCAAGCACTGATGGTTTCCAGGCAAGTGACTTTTCTTAACTTCATGAAAAAATCAATATGTATTTCAGGCTGAAGAAAATATTATGTCTGTGCTGAAGGACATTATAAACTATATATATATATATACAGTTTATTCAAGAGTTACAACAACTGAAGTATAAACATAAAGCCCCTTAACTTGGCCTTAACTATCAAGCAGAAAAGTTTAACCACAAGGCATAAAAAGTGAAGCCAGATAGGTATGCTGAGCTGTAAAAGGCTCAAGTCAACAGCTTTGAACAATGCTAGTTCTGCTGATGACCCACTACTGTTATGGAATATTGGACTATGCATACAACTACTTTCTCTTAGCTCAATGAGAACAAATATTTGTCTCAATAATGTTTAGAAAAGTTATCATGTCTGCATCTTGTACTCTGAATAACTACTATGAAGACATCAATATGCATTGCATTAATTATTGTAGCTGTCCTACTAACAAGTTTTGAAACAGTCTCACTGTTATTTCTTATTAAAAGTGATAAAATTATTAAAAAACAAAACAAACAAACAAACAAACAAAAAAGAAAACCATGTAGTTGACCCTTAATTCTACCACCTCAAAATCCCTTTTCCTTTTGGTAAAACATTATCTTAACACCTTGATTTATTTTTTCATTTGTTTTGATCATTAGAACCATCTCATTTAAGGTCTATTCCTATTTGTTTTAAATTTGATGCAATGTGATCATTTCTATTTTAAATTTTGTTTGAAGTGCCTCTTTCCACAGTCTAGAGTAATCAGTTGCATTTAACAGCTTGACGTGAGTCAGGAAAGGCTAAGGTAGGAATGTCTTCCCATTGCCTGTTTTCACTTCTCCTATGTAATTATGGTCTGCCAGGCTTGCTAAGCACCACGCAATTGTAGTGAGACCACTCACACAGAGTACCAAGCATAGCGCTGTTAGTTAAATGAAGGAGTCATAACAAAAGCCTGGTTATTTTAATTTTTTTCCTGAAAATTGTGCAGTGCACAACATATCTACACCTACTTGTGGCCAGTTTGCCTGTTTCTTCTGTTCTGAATGAGGGGTAACTAGAATATGCTTACTCTCTCTGTGGATACTCACGTGGGCTCTAAGAGTCAGGAGTCCTGATGTGTGGCTCTCTGCTCAAGAGATGGCTCTGCTCCTCTCAATCTCCCACCCAAGCCACGAGTTTCCTCTAAGAGTAAGTGGTCCAGTCAAGAGTCTGGTCAACAAGGCATTCGTGTTATTTGCAACACATGGGCCACCAACAACAAAAAACAAAACAAATTTTGAGTATAGGTATTCATAGTACCACAGATTAAGAAACATAACTTTCAATTTTTCTTGAAAATTATACCAGATTCCTCTCACTTTCATGCAATAGTAGACATTGCACAGTATGTCAATGTAAAATTGAAAAAGAGTAGGTATGAAGTTGTATTGCATTTATGGAAGTTGGTAGGGATGCAAACATCTGATCAGGATGCTTAATTTCCTTTGCTTGCTATTGGTAATGATATCCACAGAGCTATGCTCAAGGTTATAAATCCTTCTCACATGGACTTACTAGAAATGACTAAAAAATCAACTTAACCTGTATTAGATATAGTTACGGATCTGCAGACACATTTAAGCTCTCTTTAAGTCACAAATTGAAGCCATCACTCTAGCTTGTGGTAGAATCTGTTCATTGTCCTTAGAGATTAAAATTTAGCAAAATCTGCCTAAAATAAATCATTCATGTACATTAACCCTCAAGAGCACTCTCCTGTAGTCTGAGCACTATACATGCTGCAGCATTTGATAACATCAAGAAGCCTTTGGGACGAACAAGTGCTGAGTCACTTTAAAACAGAATAACACAGGCAGTTATCACCCAAATACATTATTTATCACCAGGGCCTCCTGATGCCTGTGCTTACTGCGGAACCCTCCTGTGATATTGAAGGCCAAAGCATCTCCTCTCCTTAACAACAGTGTTGTATCTTTGGCAACACGAGCAGGGACTCGAAAAATCAATACCGCTTCATGAGCCAGGTCTTGGTCTTCTCCTTTTACGAGGGTTCTGTCAATGCAAGGGGCCATTACTGTACTTTAAAGGCATGATATAAAATTGCTTCAACAAGATATAAGACACACCGTTTGCAAGAACCTGGTGAGAGTATTTTAGTCAAAGTTAAATAGTTTCATCGTGTAATTACTTCTATTGGCAAAGCTCCAGCTGAATGCACTCTCAGAGGTGCGTGCTTTCTCTTGTGGGTGGGGGAGTGTGAGGGAGGCCTGCCGAAGGGATTCAGGTTGTTCTAAACAAGGTCATGCTGATAAAGTGGAGGCATATCCAAGCTTTGAAGGCATTGTGGGAGACACAATAGCAGGGCTGACAAGTTGCTCTCCCTCTTTTTTCTCCTCTTACTAATGGTCTGAAGTAGCTTTAGTTTTATGGCTATAAAATATTTCATCCTGATTTGCAGTCTGGTAATTCATTTTCTAAGGTCTGTTTGGGATTTATTCAGGGAGAAGAAGAAATTCTGTTGGTTTCTCTAACTGATTTCCATTTATGACAAAATTTAACTTTTGTATTTTATGAGGTTTTATGTGTTCCACTAAAACCATTAGCTGGTTGTCGCCTCATGCTAAAATTTAATCACTTATATAACACCTCAAAAACCAGTGACTATTTCGCATGTATTTATGTTTTCTTTCATTTAAAATACGTGTGTATTATAAAGATAGCTCTTATTTAGAAGAGAAAAAGGTTTAAAACAAAAACAGAAAATATGTAAGTATTAAAACTTCATGTTTTGGGCCATAAGAATGAAGCATCATACCACATAAACAGCATGAAATTTGAAGAAAAGTGAAAGTAAATCCATGGCCACCATTCATATCTCAATGATTATCTGAGTGTACTCAAGCTCTGAATTTAGCATTACTCCTATGAAGGCGACTTGATTGCTATGAAGTTTGGCAATTTACGAAGTATTTCAACTATAACGAGAAAAATCTCAAAGGATATGCATATACACCTTGCAAATATGTCTCTTATAAACTAATCACAATAGCCTGCCCTTTGTAATAAGACATGCTCTCAGAACTACCAAATAACATTTCCCAAATTTGGGTAGTTAATAAGGACTAGAAGAAAATTCTCTCCCCAGTCCCACTTCCACCTACAGAGTTCCAATTATGGCACCGCTTAATCATCACACATATTTATTTTAGAGTTATTCACTGCATTATGAATTTACATATCTATTATTAGATTAATTGATGCTAATTATTTGGATTCAAATGGCACTTTTCTTCTTGAGGCCATAATTACTTTCATGAATGAACTAATTTATTTTCTCTGCATTCTTCAAATGGGTGGTAAGAAAGGGGCAATGGTCTTTTAATCCATTTGGTTAGAGAGGACAACAGATTGGAAACAATTGCCTAAATGGTCTCTACATTCTTATACTAATGGTCAATGTATATGTTGTTTATCATGATCCCTCCAGTAAATAGAATAATACCAGAAATAAGAAATATGTGTTGCATGGATGGATGGATGGATGGATGGATGGGTGGATGGATGGATGGGTGGATGGGTGGATGGATGGGTGGATGGATGGATGGGTGGATAGATGAGAGAATGCATCATTTGATCCATCCATCACAGAGAATGTTTGACAGAAAACTTCAGACTTTCCAAAGCTTGTGCAATTAAAAGCTGGAGTGTTTAGCAGATGAGTCTTCCCTCATTCACAAGTAAGTTTATTTCTCTTATCAAAACAGCTACCTTTGGGCTTATATAGATAAGTGTGGATATCTGGATGCCACCATAAATAAAGTTTTCAGGGAAATAGGAAACTTTACCAGCTTGCTTCATAATGTTTCCAACTTTGGCCAGATATCTGATATTTCCCTCATGGAAACACTGGCCAGGGGATGAAAATGTTCCTCAGAAAAAGGCTGAGGAGATAGCTCTGTGTCACAAGTGCCTGCCTGGCAAGTGCAAGGTCATGAGTTTGGCCCTTGGTTCAAAGGTCCTAGGAAAGTCCTTTATGTGGATAGTACTGGGAGGAAAGGCAGGATTGTGATGATTCCAAGGAAGCTTACTTCTATAGCCTCTCAGCAAACCAAACAACCTTAAAAACACTGGGAAGGCCCTATCATGATGTTTCACAGTCCTAAGTTTTTATTGAATCTCCAAAGTTAAATTATTTTTGTACTTTTTTTCTATAAAAACACCATCTTTCACACTGTATAATCTTCAGGCCAGGTTGGCTCTCTGGCTCCGGTAACAAATTTATTCTAAAATCTTAGTGGCATAATGGAATACCATAACAAAGTTTGTTTCAGGCATCTATTTCCTGCTATCCTAGGCTACCAGAAAGTTCTGCTCCACACGCTAATGTGGAGATCTGGCTAGGGAAGTCTTGCCATCATTTAACAGTGGCTCGGTATTGTGTTGGCAAGAGGATGTGGCACAAAAACGTACCAAATCAAAATACTTTGATTACAAATTAAATTTCATCGCTTCTTTTTTATAACTCATTGACCAGAGCTACTTGTAGGGATCAAATGAAGACAGAACAAAGCAACATTCTGGTTTTGTGTCACACAAAGATCTACCAAAACTGAACAGATTAATTAGAATTAAAAGCAAGAACATTACAGCATTCAATTCCAAAAGGACAGAAGGGGGTAAAACATTTTAAGGATACCAACCTCTCTTCTTCCTCTTATCTATCTGTTGAACTAATTTTTCAAGTCAGGGTTTCAATATCATCTCATACAGTGGGAAATTCCTCCTTCTCATGGAAACTTGGCATCTTTCAAAGAGGCTTAGATACAGGTGACCTTAAAGTTTACAAGGGGATAAAAGTGACCACTTATCTTTCAGGCCAAAGACTGTTCTTTTGGAATCAGGTGCCCGTCTCTATGCAGGATCAAGCACGGTAATTTGCAATCTGCTATTTAGTGCAGGTGTTTTGATAATTGAGAAGAAATGAGAAAATTCCAGCTCATTGGCCTTAAAAGTCACCCTCCACCTGGGTGATGCAGTGGTCCAGGCTTTAAGAGATATATGAATTACTTCTCCAAAGAGGGACATGGAGAAAGGGGATGTACTTTCTAACACTACATGGTTATTGACCTTCCATTGTAGCAAATCTACAAATGTCAAAGCAATGAGTGGTCTCTGAAGAGAAAGCTACAGTTGAAAAACAGATGTTTAAAGTACAGGGCCTTGAGAGCTGATCTCTCTCCAAACACACTTGCTAACAGTTCTGAAAAGCACAGAATACAAAACACATGCCATCCTCTCTATTTTCACTCTAAAGCTAAAGAAATAGTGTTAAGTAAGGCTTTGTTTTTGTTTATCTAATGGGAAACTGGAAACTGGATTACTTTCATACACACCCCGATAGGATTACACTAAAGAAAAATGAACATGCCAATGACACAGGTGCATGCCATGCCTCTGATCCTGCAAACTCCTGCTTCTCATTCTCTCTGGGTCTTTCATGCTTTACTTGTGGAAGTTTCCAGAACAGGTTCAATTAAACCCATTTGACAGAGGGGGAAATTCACCACCATCCTAGTTGGGATATCAATTAATTATTGATAAAAAGAAGGTTCTCCCAATGGGAAAAGGGGAGGAGGAGAAAAAAGAGAAGGAAGAGGAGGATGAAGAAAAGGCAGAGGTGAAGAAGGAGAAGAAGAAGGAGGAAAGGAGAAAGAAGATAAAGGAGAAGGAGAGGAGGGGGAGAGAATGAAGAGGAAGAGGAAATAACTAGATTGTTCTTTTTTTTTTGTCTTTTTGAGACAGGATCTCACTATGCAGCTCAGGCTGGTCATTAGCTCACTTTTGTAGCCCAGGCTGGCCTCGAACTTTCACAGATCCTCCTGCCTCAGCCTCCCAGGTGCTGGGATTACAGGTGTGAGCCACCACACCCGGCTGTTAGTTCTACTTTGAGAAAACCACAGTGACTTAATTCTTACCATGCATAGTGTTATGGCAGCTTTACCCATCTGAGAGTACACTTTTGAGTTATTTATTCATTCAACAAAAAAAATGCTGAATATTTCCACATTTTAGCATTTTGCTGTGGATAGAGCATTCAGAAACAAATAACACATCAGCTTTAAGTGAGCTTACAGAAAGAGATGAGACTATAAACAACAGGAAGTCTAATAACGCTCAGGTGCCAGAGAATAACGAACCCTCCCCCCCAAAAAAATAACTGAATATTCTGGAATGAAGTAGGAAGCACCCCATTAAGAAAGTGCCCTTTGAATTTAAGATATGGACAACTTAACCACATGACTAGCAGAAGGACACACCTAGACAGGAATAACCCACAAACAAAGGCACAACAGAAGAAATCAAATCTGTATGATCACAATCATCTATGTGAGTACACTGCAAAAGCAGAAAACGTACAGAAAGAATAGACATGAAAACTCCTGGAGCCTCCACAAATGTGTCTCCTCATGAGTCTTTTGGAGGACTAACAACTAACTAGTCTGAGTAAAAACAGATAATTAGACACTGTAAAACTCACTCTTCTCCTTCAACCTATTAAGTGTCAAAATGGGCTATGGCTATGGGGTCTAAGACCCAGGCCAAGTATAGAAGAGCATATTGCTGGTACATGGCAGGCTCTCTTTTTCTGAGTACAGGGAGTATAATGCTCAGGTGAGAGGTCTTCACTCTGAGGCAGAAATGGTGATTGCTGTACTCATGGGAGCTCTTACCCCTGTGGCAACATGAACTCTTCTTGCCGCAGCTCTTCTTATAGCAAATGTATTTCATAACAAAGACTTTCGGCAAGAGCAGGTTTGAAGCAATGTCCCTATGTTTTAGTATAGGCTGGCCTTGCACTTGCTCTGGAGCCCAGGCTGGCTTAGAACTTGCTCAGTTCTCTTGCATCAGCATCCTTAGTGCTGGAATTATGATGTGTGCCACTCTGGGAGAAAAGTCTTTAAAACCACACGATGAAAGAAAATATTAAAATGTGAATTCTGAGGATAGATGAAGTAAATAAAGGGCAAATGACTAGTGGCAGAAATGTTTCTGGGAGGAGACTTTGCAAAGGCAGAAAGCACCAGAACTGAGGGCCAGTCAGGTGGTGGATATGGGACTGTCCTATTGGCCAGAGCTCGCCATACCCACACCTCCAGCACACTGGATCACAAGACTATAGGTAAAAATGAAGGGCTGGATTTGGCCAGGTTTTCCTACAAGAGCCACTTAACAAAACTTTCTAGCAGGTTTTCCTACAAGAGCCGCTTAACAAAACTTTCCAGCTCTAGGCCAGCATCAGTTTCTGTTACAATGATAGCCACCTTCAGTATATGTAGGGGGTTGTCTCAGGACCCCTGTGGATACACAAATTTGCAGCTCCTCCAAGTCCTTTATATAAAATGGCATGGTGCTACGTTTAGCCTGTGCACACTCCTGCCTGTGTTCTTTAAATCATTCCTAGTTTATTTATAATACCTGATATATAATAAAATGCTATGTAAATATTTGCTATACTATATTATTATATCTGTTATACTATATTACACTATATATTATAATATATAGCATATATGCTATATATTTAACTATATTTTGTTATACTACATGTGATGTTAATATTGGTTATACTATATTTGTTATACTATATATATATATATATATGTATACAATGACGAGAAAAATATCTACTCATATTCGATACATTTCAAAATACTTTTGACCTATTTTTGGTGGAATTCAGGGATGTGGAAAGCTGACTATATTCAGTTCTGTTATTGTAACTTAAACACAGCCATAGATACACGTAAAAGAATGCACATCATTGTGTTCTAATAAAAGCTTTACTTACAAAATTGTGAGAGACCACTTTTGATCATTGTTTTCTGACCTTTGCCTTAGAGTAAGGGTTCCCAAAGTGTTGTTCCTAGGCCAGTAGAGTCAGCATTACAAAGACATGAATGAAAATGAGAATCCCAGCCCCACTCTACACTTTCCAAATCAGGAATCAGTGTCCAATGTCCAGCAGCCTATGCTTCACTTTCAGATAAATAATTGACCTCACTTTAATGGATGGTAATTGGAGCATTTTGTTAAAGACAAGGCTTCAAACTATATCATGGACATTTATGATGAAAATAAAATCCCTACTACAAAGAATTATTTTTGTTTAAATAGAAGTTAAGGAACATGAATGTCTGTTGTAAAACCTCTGAGAATTTCTTCATTTGGTTTTAAGCAATTTTTATGACTCCTTAGCTGAAACCAATATGGTAGCACCACATCTTGCTGGAATTTGATCGCAGCGCTAAAGCTCTTAAGAGTGGTTCTCAATGAGGTAAGCTTTGTGGATGGCAGGCTTGGTTTCCATACTAAACCAACATGGCTTTCTTCAATAAGTGAAGGGAAGATTAAAAGGCGTTAAACTTTCTGTTTTGTGATGTCAAGCATGTATTCAAGTTCAAGGCAGAATTTAAAATGTTAAATCCATTTAGTGGTCTTATTACTACCTCATTTAAAATGGTGACCATGAAAACTTTAGTACAAACTACCCAATAATGGCTCAGGAGACACTTATAAGTACATCTAGATAAGTGAATTTTTTAAAGTTCCATACTAACTTCTTTCCCCTCATCCATTACCATTGCTATGTTCCAGCTGTATAAACAGTCTGGAGAGTATGCCCTGAATGAATTCGCCATTCAGAAAACAACATAATTACAGCCATTCCAGCAAACTGAGTGCCAAAAAAGTTACAAATTAACTGAAGGTTAGCATTGGAAATTAAATCCTAGTCAGCTTGAAGGCATCTTTTAGGCTACTATCTACAGAATTAAACAGATCGCACTCCACAATCGGCTTGGTTGGCAGGGATGCAAAGCTGAGGTGGACAAATGGCCTGGTCTCCAACCATCACTTTCCTGTGCTCTGGTAGTGCTAATTCCGAGTGACACCTGCCAATAGTACTTTAAAACATGCTTATGATTTATGTAAGACATAGGAGCACTTCCTCCTCTCCCACACATATCTGGGGCTTAGCACAAATTAAGTCATCATGGTCTAATCTCTTTTAGTAAAGCCCACTGGGAGATGTTCTCAAAGTTATTTTTCTCATTTTCAATTATTTTATTTTTTGAACTTATGTAACAATTGCAAAAATAACTGTGTACCCATTATGCAGATCCCTCAAAATGTTAACATTTACAGTATTGGTTAATGTTAATAATCTTAGTGTAATTATCAAACACAGGAACTTAATTTTAAAATTCAAAGTCATTATATAACTGACAGGCATTCAAATTTTACCAGTCCTGCCCTGGCTACCCTTTTGTAGCTCTAGGATCCAGTAGAAGATCATCCATATTGAGTTATCAAACTTCCTTGATTGTCTTTAATCTGATTATTATTAAGCTTTAATCCATTAAGCATTCACAAAGTACCTGTCTGCACCAAAACTGGTTAGTATGCTCTGGGGATTAAAGAGCACTGAAGTATTTCTTCTTCTAGGAAAAGCAACGCTATTCAAATTTGAAAAAAAAATGGACATATTAGTGAAGATGATCTCAAACCAAAAGGTTCTTGGTTTTTACTTTTTAAAAAGTGATCATCGCCGGGCGTGGTGGCTCACCCCTGTAATCCCAGCACTCGGGAGGCTGAG
>PVJA010035179.1:0-22030 GCA_004027025.1 Myocastor coypus
TTTTTTTTTTTTTTTTTTTTTTTTTTTTTTTTTTTTTTTTTTTTTTTTTTTTTTTTTAAGGTGCTGGGGCCTATAGTATTGTTTTCCATCCTTTGACTTTCCACACATGAATTTTGTTATGCGTTAAGTGTGTTTCTTGTGTATAGCATATTGTTTGATTTTGCTTCATAATCCACTGTGCCAGTCTATTTCTTTTAATTGGTGAATTAAGTCCATTTACATTGATGGTTATAATTGAAATCTATTGACTTATCATTGCCATGCTTTTTATCTACTATTGTTCACCCCCTCTTCACGTGTTTAGCTAGTTGCCCTACTGGTGGGAATTTTCTGTTCCTTTTGGATCCCTTATATATACTAACTATTAAGCCCATGTCAGATGGGATTTTATAAATATTTTTGACCGTTCTACGGATGTTATCTTCCTTGAATTTTTTTTTTTTTTTTTGCTATATGAAAGTTTCTCAAATAAATCATCTACATTTGCCTTTGCCTACTGAGATTTTAGAGTTTTACTTAAAAAGTTTTGTCCATTCTTATATACTAAAAGATTTCTCCTATCTTTTCTTCTGGTATGTTCAGAGTTTCTGATCTTATAATTAAATCTTTAATTTTGAATTATCTTTGTAACTGGTGGGAAATAAGGGTACAATTTATTTCTTCTGCATGTGAATATCAAATTTTATCATTATAATTTGTTAAAAAGATCCCTTGTTATCCAGTGAGTATTGTTAGAACCTTTGTGGAAAATCATTAGGCTATGAATTTGGGTTTATTTCTAGCCTTCTATTCTGTTCCAATTATCTGTGTGTTTGCTTTTCTGCCAATACCATAATGGTTCATTTACTAATGTTACATTAGTCAAGTGCAATACCTACTACCACAGACAGCCAAGTAACACATGATATCACTCACAGGTGGCTGCTAAAAGAAACTATGACCTCACAGAAATTGAGAGTGAGAAGATAATTTCCAGAGTCTGGAGAGTGCAGGAAACAGTAAGTGATTAGGTACCATCTCCTCAATGTGTTACATTGTAGTTACACAAGAATAAGAGGTTTGGCATGCAATCAAAAAGTGATGTGACTATAGGCAGGTACTTTGTATTTCAAAAAGACAGAAGGAATTATTTTAAATATTTTTACCATAAAAATGATAAATGAGGACATAGACATATTTGATGCAACTCAAACAATGGATTATGCATATTGCTCAAACCAAGTTAAATGCATCTATCTCCTTCACAGCAGGGTTTGTGGGTTTGTGTGATTTATTCCTATATGAATTATGGCAGCACCTTGTAAAGGATTACTGATTTAGAAGAACATGTCTACAGTCAATGTGGCACTGCAGCATACCTCCCAGAATCTCTAAATTTAAAATTATGTCATATCAGTCACCAAAGAAAATGTAGAGCAGCAAGAACTCGCTCATTGTTGGAATCATATAAAATATTACAAAAATTTGGAGACAGTCTGATGTTTTTAATCAAATTAAATATACTCGAATATGCATCTCACACTTGCAGGTGCCCAAATGATTTAAAAAGGTGAATCCACAAGAAATCTGTGTAGCAATACTGTAAGAATTTATGAAAATTGTCATAAATTGAAAATATACAAAAATTCCCCTTCAGAGATGCATGACCAAACCACTGTACATTCTCATAATAGAACATTGTGCAGAAATTAAAGCAAATTATCTAGCCAGGAAATAGTATATTAATCTTTAAAAAGTGATTAAAATGAAAGAAGCCATGCGAAAAAGTTGGTATTTATAATATTCTAATCATATAACATTCTGGAAAGATGAAATTAAAGTAAAACAGATCAGCTAACCTGAGATTTAGGGGTAGAGGGATCCTCACATCAGAGGAAAGTAAATGTAGGATTCATATAAGCCCTCTATACTTCATTTCACATTTTTGTAAGTATAAAGCTATTTTAAACTAGAAAGTGTATTTTAAGAGGTCATTCCTGAGTTGTAGGTTTACAGATGGCAGACAGAAAACTACGAGGAAAAATTAGAGGCCAAGGAGAGCACTGCGCAGCAGCACAGGAAATGTCTACTCATCAGTAACTTCTGCTGATTTGTTTCACTTATGGACAGCTGGCTTTGTGTAAGGAACTTTCCTACATTGTATTGATCACCCCCAGTGGAAAGGAGACTGATAAGTCAAGTATTTTATGAAAGTATAGCGCACTCTTAAAATGTCATCATTTTGCTAATAAAAAGTAATATAGGGGGCCAAGGAGATAGCTCAGTAGCATAAGTGCCTGCCAGACAAATACAGGATTCTGAGTTCAATCCTTGTTACCCTAAATAAATAAAGAGGAGTATAGAAAGATATTGGACAGATAACTTGTAGTGTTGTCAATTTAAAGGTTAATAAAATTGCATTTTTTTTTTAATCCAGGAGGGGTTAGGTTTTTTTTTTGTTTTGTTTTGCTTTGTTTTTTTCATTACATTCATTCTTTGCCGAATATGTATATTTAAACAAGCTTTTGAGAATTGGGAAATTTGCATTAAATTGAAAATCACCCTACAGAAATTTTGCTGTACATCTGGGGAATATTGAACCCACAAAGCAGAGCTTCACCCCATTAACATACACAAGATATTAGTGCCAATCACAGAGCCATTTGTTTTACCACTGTGGAATGACATGATTTAAGGCTCTTAGGCTGTCACTAAGTTTGTTATTTTGTCCCCATCAGCAGATACCTGGCCTCCTTAGTGTATGTGAATAAATAGAAAGGGTTTCAACATGAGAGACGGCTTATGCTTTATTGAAACAAATCACCCTCTCCTATCAGTCCCGAAGTCTTCCTTATTGAAACAGGTCTTGTATATTTCCTGAAATATCTTTCACAATTGCAAAATTAGCCTTTACCAAAAAGCTTGTTTGTCTGGTTTTTTCTTATGGATGCAGAACATATAGAATCCCCTTCAATAAATTAATGTTGCTCTATCTGTAGATTATCACTGATTCCAAGTTGACGAGCAAACTCCTGTAATTTTATTTCTGCTTATCATTGCATACTCTTGTTGAATTATTCTGAACTCACAAGCATTTTGAACTGTAAGACACATTGATTTCCTCATTACGTTAGGAAATGGCAAGTTAAGCAAATTTCTAAACCCTTTCAAATTCTAAGGTCTGTTCAGAAGTGATAAGACAAGACACCATGTGTAAGTTGGTGAGTTTTTGTACTCAGACAGTTCTCAGTGGAAATATTTTTTGTCCTGGAAATTTGTCCTCTCCAAGGAAGCAAGGAAGCTCAAGGGCTAATTCACTCATAACATTCTTTAACATTTTCTGCACAGTAGCATGTGTGCAAAGGGGCTTTGTACTTAATTGTTTTCTACTTGTTTACTCCACACACAATTTTCCAAACTTCCTTAAAAAGATCATGTCTATTCAAAGATTAATTATTATCATTAGCCACAGATACATGATAACTAAAGAAAAAGTAAGATCAAGGTTGTTCAAACCAGTATTAAGTGCATAAGGTCCTGATACATGAAAACTAATCATCTCATAAAACCTGAAGAATTCATGATTGAAAAAAAAAAAAAAAAAAAGAAAGGATAGAGGTTTGCTGCAATTTTTTTGTCCTACAGGCCAAAACTTGGCATTTAAATCTTAAAAGTGCACTTCATAGGCCAAAAATGACAGTGGGTCTGTCTTAAGAAATAACAGCACAATAATAATACCAGTTGAAGAAGTCTAAATTAAAAGGACAGCAGTAGACAATTTGAAAGTCAAAGAAATAAAAATGAAGATCTCTCACCAAGATCAGTTTCAGAACTGTGAGTGAAATTCCTTCCAGCATAGACGGGGAAATTTGTATTCACACCTGAAAGTTCTTTTGCCAATTCCATGGGTAAAAATAATACTAACAACTAAATACATAATGATGCCACTTATAAATTTGAAAACACAGTATCGTAAAGATTCATCTATTTCAGTTGACCAGTACATAAGACATTGTTTTTATTATATCCTGATGATTTTTTTTCAAAAGAAGAAAAGAGAAGAAAAGAAAGGAAATCTGTTAAGTATGGAAGATTCCACAGATTCCAGTCATTCAGCTGTTTCTCAAAAATCCAAAGTGATTCAAAACAGGGAAACAGGAAAGCATTTAGTTTCTAAAAAATTTGAGGATTTATCTCCACAACTTTGAGCTAGTGGCGATTAAGTGGGTTTTGTGTGTGTGTGTGTGTGTGTGTGTGTGTGTGTGTGTGTGTGTGTGTGTTCTTCATTTGGTTGTTTTAATGATGTCTGTAATCTTATATATATGGACATTCATTTAACTCTTAATTTCTCCTTTTAACATAATATCAGAGAGACAGAGGACAGATAAACATCCTCAGAAATTTCACTTAGGTCTCGCAGATGTGGAAATCTACTATGCAGAATTAAGGATAGATCTGTACAATGTGCAGGGATGTTTAACATTGGCAACACAAATGAATTCAATGGGTATTCAAATCTTTTTTCTAAGAATCACTATAAAGAAAATGATGTGAAATAACTGTGTGTTACAGTCATGTAGTCTCTTCTTAGGATTCATCAGATTCTGTGACTCACCTGCTATTATATCCATTCACAGATGGAGGAAAAAAAAGTAGACAGATAGACAACCTATCTGATTTATCTACCCACATAATTATCTTATATCAAAGACTGAAATACAGGTTTTCTAACTATAAATTCACATCCTCGAAGAACTATTCAATGGCAAACTTCATCTACAAGCAATTCCACATTTTTAGTACATCCTATACAATCAGTTTTGGAAATGTATTTTGAGACCTAGAAATCATCTAGTTCTATTTTAATTTAAATATAATCATCATAATCTGACTAAATATGTTCCTTAATTTATATATGCTAGAAGGAAGCTTTGGTTTTAGCTGTTTCTTTTCTTAACTTTTTATTTAAAATAGCTTGCATTGAATAGTGGTTCTTTGGTGACATTAAATTTAATAGTAGTTCATAAGAAGTAAAAGCTCTTAGGAGTGGATTCTGTGGACAAGTTAGGGATTTCAGTAAAGTTGCTTCATATTTTTCTACATTTTGCTTTTAACAGCATATATCTCTTCTCAAGATACTTTAGAACAAAGGAGGCAGATAAAAATACAAATTCTTTTGCAATTGATTCAATGAAGGCTTGTATCTTGTCAGACCATTTATATAATAATATTCTACATTACTTTGACCTTTGTCATGACAAATCTATAAAACTCCTTGAAAGTGCAACATCATCTACTAAGTGTTAGAGTAGCACAGTGCAACAAACAAGGCCTAAGAGGTGGCCTCAACCTTTAAGAAGTTAACTTCTGCTAAGGTCACTCTCTTAGCTAACACACTGTCAGAGCACAGTCCCTAAAGGTCACTAATAACCGGAGGGAAGCACTGTGCACAGCTGAGTTGAGTTGAGTTGAGTTGAGTTGAGTTGAGTAAACAATAAAAGAAATAAAACAAAATCTATTTCTTGTTTATAAAATAGTGTAAGGAAATGAGTTTATAGTCTTAGAGAATTATATCCTCCCCCAAACTAAGTCTCTCTCTCTCTCTCTCTCTCTCTCTCTCTCTCTCTCTCTCTCTCTCTCTCTCTCTCTCTCTCTGTCTCTCCCCTCCCCCCTCATTGGACCTATACTGGATCTATATTTTCTATGCCATATATTTTAGGCTCCAAGGCATGATCAGACTTCTAAAAACCAAACTCAGTAGATTTTTTTTAGATTATGTTCAATTCAAGGAAATAAAATCTACTCATTTCAAATAAGGAGAATCATTTTTCCCTGAGAAAATAGAAGAAATGCAATCAAACTACAATTGTCCCACTCTTCATGTAACCCTATAAAAGATTACCGATTATTAGAAGTAATTCTAGGAAGTCCTTGAAGAGGAAGAACATGTTGGCAATGAAGAGTAATTTTCTTGCAATTGTGCTCCCTCAGAATTTACTGCAATGGAGGTTCAGCTTTAAATTAGTTTCTAACAAAAGTTTAATGTTCTTTTATCCATTTTTAATCTTTCATTTTAATTTGACAGAATTTGTATTATTATATCACCTCTTGTATAATAAAAAACTAACTAAATCCCAGTCTACTTCTCAAAATACTTAAGCTGATTAGACTATGTTTTTGGTTAACTAAGTCTCTGAATTTTGGTCATATTGCCAGTATCACTGCCCAGAAAAGAAATATGTACACAAAATGTCATAAATAAAATAAAATGTAATAATAAAATAATATATCTTACTGGTCATATTTTATGTGCTAAGACACATTAGCACATTATCTTCAGTTAGCCAGTTTTCCTGATTTAATAGAAAGTATTATATGCATCTTACAATTATGCAGTTAAAATTAGATATCATGTCATCAGGAAGGTTTCAGTGGGCTCTTGGTGTTTCTATGTGATCTGCTTGTACCCTACCATGTATCTGAAGCAGAAAACAATGCCTTGCCTAAGGATGGTACTTTTAAAATCATTTTAGCATTAGGAAACTTTTTTTCCATTAATGTTAAAACAGAATTAATGGCTAGGGAGATAGCTCTGTGGTCTAAGCACCTGCCTGGAAAAAGTAAGGACCTGGATTTGATCCCCTGTATCACATGCTGTGCTCACCCCAGAAACCTGGGTGAACCTGGTTGACCACCAAAACCAGATGTCGTGGTTCAAGCCTACAATCCCAGGGCTGGAAGGCTGAGACAGGAAGATCACTATAACCCCGAGCTACTTATAGAGAGATCCTATACCAAATAAATAAATAAATAAATGATGAAAAAGTATTTTAAAAATTAAAGTAAAATTAAAGAATCAAGCATATAAGAGTTCAGAGAGAATTACATCCAGACATCCTGTTTTACAATCTTTGGAGTGAAATAGATTTGAGAAAAAAAATTAAAATTAAAATAAAACAAATAAGCTAGGAGTAATGTCTAGCACATTTGCTTGGCAGATGTATGTGTAAGCATATATACGTGTGTGTGTGTGTGTGTGTGTGTGTGTGTGTGTGTGTGTGTTACATTACAAGTTATGTAACTATCAGTGAAAACATAAGAAGTGGAAAAAGAATAATAGGCTTTAAGTTTTAATGATGCCTGCAGAAGTTTCTGTGCATGAATGTGTGTGTGTGTGTATGTCCATACATGTGTGTGTTATTAAGGATAAACATAAAACTTACAACCTTTGTATTGAGATACATCCCCATATGACATTTTTACTTTTTTTTTATTTTGAGACAGTCTTCCTAAATTGCTAAATTGTCCAAAATGGGCTTGAACTTGCAATCCTATTACCTCAGCCTCTCAGAGTTCCAGGATTATGGACATACACCACTGAACCTTGTTCATTTTTTTTTTTTCACATTTTGCTTTCTAACTTAAAAAAACATTTCAGTCATCACATACCTCTTACTAATTCTGGTTTAATGTTCAGCTATATTTAGGTTATATGGATACTTATAAAACCTTTAAAGTTATATAAATGAAAAACAGGAAATGATACCAGAAGCTCTTTAAGGCTTACTGAGTGTAGGTGATTCAGTGATTCAGAGCAATTCCTCAAAATATATGGCAAAACAAAAGAAAAATTACATAGAAAATATATTTAAAGTCAGGTCAAGTAATAGTTTTTGCTCAAAATATTTGTATGGTCAATATAAGAAATAAATGCCTATCAGTTTTCCATAAATATTTCAGGGCTAAAAGGGCATTTAGTTACTAAACAGAAAAAATTCTCTCTCTCCCTGTTAAAAATAACAGAGTTTATGTAACAACAAAAAGTGCTTTGTTCTTGGCAAAATACCCATTGCAGTTAATGATAATAAAATAGTGACCAAAGAAGAGAAGGAAATGTAATTACTTAGTCTGTATGAAATGATCTCTTAGAGGAAAGCATGAGAACAATATAACACAGTCACTATAAGAAAAATGAAGTGTCTAGGAATTAACCTAACCTAGGAAGTGAAAGTGCTACAGAAAACAGACCAAACATGAGAAGTATGGCACCACGGGTTTTAGGAGGCAGCTTGTCCCACGGGTGGGTTTCTGACAATGAACTCTACTACAGAGACAGGGCCCTAATGGGGGGGATTTCAGGTTTTTAAAGGGAAAGCGAGTGAGGAGGCACAGAAGCCTAGCTGGCACATATGGCGAGAGGACTGGGTGACATGGGTTGCTGGTGGAGTGAGAGCATCTTAACTTACATTGTGAGGGTGTTACAAAAGTAGCAAAGGCAAGGGTTTAGGTATAGGGAGGAGCATTCTGTTATCTATCTGCTGGACATGTCAGCTTGGTCTTGGCAGGCATCCAGGGCAGACTTTTATTTAAAATTTTAATCCTCCCTCCCTTCAAAAGGCCACTACAAAGAAAGCTGTAGTACTCAGAAGAAGAATTTGAAGTGAACATCAGAAAGTAGAAGGGTGTTCCTTGCTCTAGGATGGGCAGAACCAGCATTATCAAGGTGGCTGTATTTCTGAAACTGTTACACAAATTCAATGCACTCTCTATCCAAATGCTAACAGTGTTCTTTATAGATTTAGGGAAAGCAATCTTAAAATTCATGTAGAGGCACAAGAGACCAGAATATCAAAAACAATCTGGGGCAATAGGAGTTAAACAAGAGGCAGAGCAACAACTAACTTCAAACTATACTACAAAGCAATAGTGATAAAAATGGCATGATATCGAAACAAAACAAGAAACACACATCAGTGGAACAGAACTGAGGGTAGAAAACCTTAGGCAGATATATTCACCTATTGATGATTGAGAAAGGGACCAAAAGAATGTGTTGCAGGAAAGACAGACTGTTTAACAACTGATTTGGGGAAAACTGGCTATCTGTTTGTAGAACAATAAAACTGGGCCTTTATCTCTTATCATGCACTAACTTAAAATCAAAATTAATAAATATCTAAACATTAAAACACACAAGTTAAACATTCTGAAAGATAAAATACTTAAGGACATAAGTATAGGAAAGAATTTTCTAGACACAATCTCAACTGCATAATAAATAGCAACAAATTTTAACCAGCTGGATTATAGCAGGCTAAACACCTCTGCACAGAAAAATAAATCAATCAGTCGAGTGAAGGGACAACCTACAGAGTGAGGAAAACGCTAGCGACTCCTCAGAGAGAGGAATAATATTTATAATATACAAGGAATCTTAAACAACTGAACCAAAGATACAGTCAAGAAATGAGCTAAGAAATAGACATATGACAGGAAAAAAAAAAAAAAAACCTAGCCATTTACAAATTTCTTCTGGAAAGAATGGGGATCATTAAGAAATCAAACATTCAAAACTGCTAGTATGCCAATGGTGAAATATGAGTTCTTTTGGGCTGCTTAACTGTCCCCAACCATTATTGAAATCATTATGAAGATACCTGAAATTCGAGCAATTGCCTTGGTAGCTACCTTCTCCAAAAACGTTAGTCACAACACTATAGTGATATATGCATACCAATGCTTATAGTTGCACAATTCTTAATAGCTAAATCCTGGAAGCTGCCTGTAAATCTATAAATAGATGTTTAGATAAAGAAAATGTTGTATCTATACCTAATGAAATACTACCTGGCTACCAAGAATGTCACATTAGAGACATTCGTAGGAAATGAATGCACCTGGAAAATATAATGCTGAGTGAAATAAACCAGACACATGGTCAAGAACTGTATGCTTTCATTTGAATGAGGCAAAGCAGACATAAAAAGATATAGGACAGATAGAAAGGAATAACACAACAGATCCCTGCAATAGGGAAGTGGTCCAAGGAAATGAGGGTGAGGGTTGGAGTGGAGAGTCAAGGGAAATGAGAGAAATCAAGACGTTCTATATACAGAAATCTAATAACCCCAATTTATGTGAACATTATATCCAGTTGCATGAGCTAAGATAAATAAATCAACGAATATGGAAAATGAATTAGGGGAAATGGAGGAGGAAGAGAGAGGTGGGAAAAAAGGATAAGATTAGAAAATAAGCTATAAGAAGATGTATCCACTCCCCACAATAACAATAATCCGTATGAATGGAAAATGTGCACTAATACCATAACATGTACAAAATACTAATCCTTTAGTGAATGATAGCACTGTTAAGGGATACGGGAAATAAAATGTAATTTGACCACACATACAAAAAGCAGTCCCTGAATGGATTATCTTCAACACAAGCACTGCAGAACACCAGGCAGGATTCCCGGAAGACACAGACCCTCCAAAGGGAGACAGAGCAAGGAACAAGGCACTGGAGCTCTGCCCTCAAAGCCATCTCGTCAGCACATCACTCCTATATACCTCAGAAATAAGGGATTCTGAGATGGGGGGGGGCTTTCTGTCTGCAAAAGTTCAAAAAAACATTCCCATAGCTAGTTTATCAGCATAGCTCATTGATTGTGTGCTTTCCCATACGGTTCAAAACAAATCTTTCCCTTTGATTTTAAAGATTCAATATGCCAGGAATTATCAGATTCTTACTATTGTTTAATCCAGTAGGTCATTAAGCAGGAGATTTTGATTTGTCAGCAATCATTCGCCCAGGCAGCGCCTCTCAGGCGTCTGCTTATCAGTTTACTATTGATCTGAATGAAAAGTGAGTTAAGCAAAGAATTATCTGCACTTCCCAAATAGAGAAAAGCTGGCAAGAAATAGAAATGGGAGGACACTTTAAAATGTGGCAAACCTAGTTCTCTCACTTTCCTTCTAACTGCTGTTAGGACATTTAACAATTCTGTGAAGAGCAATAAATACAAGCAATATTAGTTTAATTATTTTCTCTTATTTATAGAACAAGAAAAAACTCACCAATGCTTGAGGATTCCCTGATGGATTACTCTTATTATTAACTCTTTCTGTGTGCCTGGTAATCATTCCCTTTGCATGACTCCTCTAAAATTTTTGCAATGAAATTCAAATTAATTGTATAATTGGAGTTACTCAGATCAAAGGAGAAAAGAGGGGCTTTAATTTGCAGCTTCTATTCTAAAGCTCTCCAAATAATAATTGAAAATGAACATAATAATGCCAATCAGAAGCATTAGAATAAGTACTGTCACCTGTCCCTAAAATGAACAGACACTGGCAGGAGCAACATATCCAAAATAGTAAAACAATATCTGAGTAATAAACTGAATAAGCCTCTGCATAACAAAACCCTGCACCAAAGATCACCCTTATTTTTGGCCAAGCCAATTCAAAAAAACGAACATGACGTTAGAAGGCTCTGTTCCTAGTTCCTGCCATTGTCACTCTCATCTTACACACTTTCACTGAACTCAATGTGCATAGCATCTACTTCTGATACACCCACTTCTTGCCAATTTCCCTGTACATGTAGCTTTGATTGTTTTGCTATCTGTTTCATACTACCATTTAAATATTTGTTACTTAACTTCTCAGAAATCAGTCAGATGTCCCTAGCTTGTCACTGTGCTGCTAAATTGTCTTTATTCAAGCTGCCTCTAACATTTATCACTATTGATTAGAAAAGACACAACAGAATTTTACTTAATTTTAATTCGACATAGATATCCTAATTGTTTCTGATAGTATTTTCGGAATTTCACCTTTTGATCTGCATAAAACCTTCTTGCCAATGCCTATTATAGTCTGTGCTTGTGAATCAGTGGCAAGGCGAAGCAGATAAACAGCAAACTGGTTGTCCTAGTTCACAAGCAACATTCTCTACACCATTTCAAGGACTGACAGCAAAGTCTTCATGACTTTGACACAGCCAGTGCATTAACGATGTGATCATTTTAAGCTACCTTTGAAAAACAGCCCAGCAAAACCAGTTCAATTGGTAAAATAGATAAGGCTCATTTTTTATTTTATAATTTAGTTTCTTCCCTTCTTTTTTAAAATGGAAACTAGGTCAGCAAAAATGTGAAAGTGTTGTATAATAATCACTACAAATCACTTAGAGTTCTGGTTCAAGGGGTTTTAACCTGGTAATAAATTATCCATCTGAGATGAGACTCTCAGTTAATTATGTCCATTACTCTAATTTTATTTCATATCTAGAGGGGAACTAAGGAGAGGAGATCACAAATAACTCACCACCAAAAGCTGCTACATTTTCCCTTTAGTATATTGAAATATATTCTAAATGGATCACACCATTTCTATCAATGGGCCTTTCATTTTATACTGAACAAAGAATCAAAAAATTAACTTGTAGGAAAGATGAAAAGTCTTTTTTCTACTTGTAGATGTCTTTTCAAGCTTCCTTTTTGTCACTGTTGCTCCTCCCAGGACATTAAGGGAAGAGCTTGGCAAAGCATTTCACGTTCAGTCTGGTATGGTACATTCCCTGCCCAAGGACTCCTGGTCTAATGCAGAAAGTCTAATTAACCAGAAATCACTTCATCAATCAGAATTCTCCCTGGAGCTATGGGTCATTCACAAAATTATGAAAAGAGAAAACCGATCAAGAATTTAGGCAACAGTTATCTATATTCTTTATTTAAAGATCAACCCAAGCACCTTTCATTATCTACATGATGAAATGAAGTTTTGGAACAAATACCCTGACAAACCTCCGGAACTTCAGTCATTAAAAAGATTCAGTTATGGTAATTATTCAGTGTTCACATGATATGGAAATGGAACTTGTCTAGCCTAGAATTATTTCCAGCTACTTGGGCTTTACAACATGTAATTTCTCAGAATTTCTCATTGTTCAACAGAAATTGTTGCATAGTTCCTTAGCATTTGTGGTATTAAGTGCTCATCCTATTTCTGCTACTCTGCAACCTTGGTTTAAAATTCCATTAATCTGAAACTTTCTGTGGGACACCCTAAGTTATTTTTTAAAGTCTTCACAACTTAATACTTCTTTTTATTTTTATGTTCTTAATTTTTGGAATATTAAGCCAGATCTTCTCTTCTGTACTATCATGTACTAAAAATGAATGTTTAATACCCTAACATTAAATTTGAAGATAGATATATACAGCAACCATATAGGCAATTCTTAGATTGACTAAACAGAGACACAAACATCAGTTAACCTGATCTATGCCTATATCTACAAAATAGACCATCTTAGTAAAATGATGTTTAGTGATTCTACCTGATTAAATATATCATACACAGGGTAGCTCTGAATTTTTATCCCTAAAGATTGATCCCACGGTGCTAAGTACATCTCCTTTTTACATCTGGAGCCACATCCCTAGTAATACCATTAACAGGCAGCAGTTCTTTCTGTGTAATATGGGTGACTAAAACAGGGACTTGGGGTAGTCAGTTCAGTCACTAAGCAGCCAGCGTTGGGCCAAGATTCCTGCTTCCATTTGTGTTAAGACCCTCTCAGCATGCACATGCTCCAAGAGCAGTGCCAAGAGCATCTCCAAGGCTGGACAAGATTCTCCCCCTTTTTAGTTCTTTGAAGAGAAGAGGTTTCTATGCTGTGTTCTATAGTCCTAGTCCTAGTCCTAATGACTTCTCTGGGTCCCTCTGTTTTTCTCTTTGTTTGTTCTGGTCTGTAGGTTGATTACATGTTTGCCAGGGAGAAGAACTAGTATGATCACATCAAGTTTCTCTTTATTCTTAAGGGAAATAAAGAATGACTGAAACGGTGAATAGAACATACAGAAAATACCGTGTTCTGTATTCAATTTTTAAACATAACAGATAATGTCAAAATAGTAAGAAAAGTCCTATGCATAGAGAACTTCATTTTAAGTAAGATCAGGCTTTTTCCATTCTAAAAAAAATGAGGTTTCAAAAATAGGGTTATCTCAAAAAGATAAAAGAATATATCACTTCTGCAGTCTTCCAGAGGGCTGAAAGCACTCTTAGAAAGAATGCTAGAGAATGTCACAAATATAGGGCAAAGGGACAACTCTTTATATCACTAATCACTAATGAATCATTAAGGAAAGTAGAACCACTAAGCACTGGCATTTTCTTTAAAGGAAAATTACATTATAAGATAAAATACATTTAACAGCTATATGAACTAGATAGAAATGATAATAAAAATTATTTGATTTAGAGGGGCTGATATTATAATGGTTATGCTTATTAAACAGTCCTTATCTGCTGGAAATCACATGGAACATTTATGAAAGCAATGAAATCATTCTTACAGTTTGCCTTAAAATAAATAAATAGTTAGAAAGCAACACAAAAATCTGTAAAATGCTGTTAATTATTTAAGCTAGACTATTAATTCATAACATTTTAAAATATCTGATCTTTTCCTCTGTATATTACACAGAGAACCACAGAGAAATATGGAGACATACATATACACAGACAGACAGACAGACAGACAGAAACATAGATAGAGACAGAGACAGAGAGACAGAAACACAGAGACAGGGACAGAGAGATAAGAAAGAACTCTGTTGAAGAATATCACTTCTCAAGGATTAACAACTCACCTTTATGAGTTCATTGAACTTTAGCTTCCTAAATTTCCCATGTATAAATATGGGTAGTTAGAGTTAGGGCTTCAATAATTGAGGAAGAGGGAGATATCACTCAGTGTACAGTGCAAGAAATATAATTAGATTTAAATACTGGAATTTATTGGAAAGACACTATCAAAAGAAATAGATCTAGAAGTTTTGGAAATTGATATGAAAGTTTTCTCATATTATTTATAAAATTGTTATTTGAACATGGATCAAAATTATGTAAAAATAGGAAGAGAAATTTAATATAGATTACTGAGTGCTCTAGAGTAAAGGACTAGATGGGGAAGATTTCTGATGTGACCACTGAATTTTCAGACCAGATCTCTGATATACAATGGTGAGGTTTTCATGATGATCCTGGCAAGACAAGGAATCTGTTAAAGAAGTAAAAGACAAGAAAGGGAAATTGATATGTAATTTTGAATATACTCAAACTCAAATACGAAGCACAAGTCCATTCTAAAAATAAAAGGACTTAAATGGTCCACTCTACTAGGAGGTCCTCCAGGTAAATTACAGAAAACAAGTTAAGTGGAAGTAAGGATGACATCTCATAGTAGGCGAAAAGTGGTGTGTAGAACTAGGACAACCATCAACAAAGCGAACCCTGTACTTCTAACCTAAGGGAGGATGACACGGGTTCCATGACTCACAAGAGCAGAGGAAGTTCTGCAGTTACTGGTACCAAGACTGATCCCTGTAGAATTATCCTTTTCTGAAATGTGTCTGAGAATCCACAGTTCTGAAGGACTTTGCAGAGTACAGTATCCAGCAGACAACCAGGCTTCCTGGATGCTTGACCAAGAAGCTCCCTCTGTTAAAGAAATAGGACTACACTGTAATAAAATGCATCTGGTGTTAGAGAAATAGATGCATAGCACACCCATTGCTATTCTGGGGCAATAAATAAAGCTATGATACTTCAAAACAGATAAGCGCAAAAAATCTTTTGTTCTCCTAATAGGTCTAAGGAGAGCAATGTTACTAATAGGCAGAGGTAGGGGACTTAACAGCTTTTTTAATTCTGCACACTTAATGTTCCAGCCCAAATCACATACAAATAAAATTTAAATGATAGAATGTTTATTACTGTTCTAACGGAGTGAATAATTCATGTTTTTCATGAGGGCTAACAGGAAGAAAACTACCTTTATGTAAAGCTTAATGAAGTGAATTGCTCCAAGTGGTAATACATGAAAATTACACTAACAGAAACTTTAAGTCTGAGATACCAGTGGAGAATTCATGGAAGAAACACATACACACATACAAGCATGTGTATGCACATGTGCGTGATGCAACACACACACGCACACACACACAAATGTATCTATTCCTCTCATCCACATAGAGATAGACATAAAGCTGAAGAATCTAGGAGGGATTTTAGAGAAACAATATGGAAAGTTGAGGATAAAGAAAATATTACAAAGAGTTATATTTTAGAAATGAAGTTATAAACTTATCAAGTTTTTATAAATTTCTTGACTGGTATCAGGAATTGAATCCTTGTGTAGCTAGGTCAACACCATGAGACAGAGCCACATGAACTGGAAAAGTTTTCAAATTTACAATTTTGAAATTTAACGAAATGCATAATACTGTAACATAGGTGCACAAGGCAAAGAGAGAAATTTGGATGGAAAAAGACAAATAATGCAAACACAAATAATGCAACAAATGAATATTTTAGGAATGTTTTAGTTACCCAGGAGCTTGTGGCTATATGTCATAAGTAATAATGTTTTGATGTTAAAATCAAATTACTTTAATATCATGGTCAATATTCACACCATGGGGGTTACTATTAAAGCAATTATAACAACAGAATTTAGGATCTCCAAGAAAGTCTATAAATCAATCAAATATGATTGCTCCTACTTAAACCACTATTCAATAAACTTTTAAGTCTATTAATTTGAAACATGTTGTCAATGCTGTTGGTATCACCAATAACAATTAGTATTGAATAAGTATGTAACATTTGCTGAGTTAAGCATTCCAGTGTTTTGTATTAGTACCAATGCACACAAAATTTTTAAGTTGTGAAATATTTTTGCTATCCACATACTTTCAAAAATTAAGACTCAGATAGCTAAATAACACAGTAAATATTAGATATGTAGTTTTGGATGCAAGTTAACTTGCCTTAAAAGTACTAATATATTTACTTTTTCTTATTAGATTTTCTTTTACAGTTTCATCATTCATTTCAAAATTTATAATAGTTTAACATATAACCTTTCAAATATGCATGAGCTTCAATTAATACCTTGTACCTAAAGTTATCAGTGGAAAAACCAGGTTGATTTTTCTTACATGACACACAGAAGTTAGTCTTATCTTAAAGAAAGACAAATGCTGGTTTTGAAGTTGCAAGAATGAAGATCTCTATGTAATTGTACTTTGCGCACTTGTGTAGAAGGGATAGAACAAATAGAAAATGCACTTACAACCTTTCCTAAGGACTCCCAAGAGGGCTCTAACTGCTTCCAAGTTGAGATATTATAACAATTAAACCAAGAAAACCTAGAGATCAAGCCCTCTATGCTCTAAATAGGCATAACTTTCAGTGCTTGTGCAATGTCTTGAGTACCTCACTTAACCTGAGAGCTTACTTCCAAACAGATTTTAAGTGTACAGCACCATATTTTTGTGCACATGCTCCATACACCACAGATTCTAGATAGATTTCTCCTTAACAACTGAAATTTTACACTCACTGAACAAAAACTCACCATTTCCTTTCTTTTTAGTTGACAACAGCACCATCTAAGTTTATCCATGCTGTTGCCATGACAGGATTCCCTTCTTTTTAAAGGCTGAATAATGTTCCACTTTTGTACATATGTTTCATGTTCCTTAATCCATTTATCAGTCGATGGGCTTATAAACTGTTTCTGTAAGCTAGCTACTGTGAATAGTACTGTAATGACTATGGAAGCACTGGTAGCTATTTGTGATCTTGATTTTAATTCTTTGTATATATTCCCAAAAGTAAATAGACTGTGTTTTCTTTATTTGCCTTATATCAGCAGCTCTCATGCAACTTCTGATCTATACAAGGTACTAGGTAAAATGATTGTTAAGACCAACTTAACCAGAACTTCACATCCACACTATCGATTGGGAGATAAGAATTGCTCTCTTCCAACTATGTGTTATGGTCCACAACAAAGATTCCCGGATTATGATTTTCTAGGCTGCCAGGTGCTCTCAAAGTGCCTACAGCCAGGCAGAAACAAAGGGTGGGACACCATGTGTCTGTGCAGGTGGGGATGATAGGACTGGGAGCCCAGTTGGCTTCTAACAAGCATCACCAGATGCCCTGGTGTTCCACCTCCAGTGTCCATATGATTCATCATTTGAAAGAATAAAATGGATATTCTGCTACTAAACAAATGAGTTCTCAATTATAAAAATCTAGAAAAATTGGAGTAGATTGTTAAAGAATCTTTGATCTTTCACATTTATATTGAGTTGTGATGACTCTCAGGATAATTCAGTTTTGACAGAATATTTAATACATTAATGATTAAGATTTTTGCATGAATTAATCTAATTGCCCTGTATGATTTTCAACTTAACATGGATGTATTGATACTGTATATACCAAGGAGATAAGTTATAAACATTTATTAAAATTTTATCAGTGTTCAGTGAAGATTACATTGATATTGAAAATATATTAGCAGATCTCTGTTAGCTCTTCTGAGACAAGTATTATGATAGTTCTCCAGTGACAATATTTCCTTACTCATTCTTTGCAATTGTGAGGTCTTTAAGGAGTTCTTCTAACCTAAATGTTCCAAGTATTTTATATTAATTGACATAAATGTTTTGTCTATGCATCTATGCATTTGAGAATGATCTGATAGTCCTCTTGAAAAGAGATAAAAGACATCATAAAGATACCAAACATGTTTAAGATTATTTATTCCTCTGATCCTCATTTACTATCAAAATTGCTGTTTTCACCATCACCGAAGAACCATCTGACTTAGAAGTGGCTCCTATCTGTGCAACAATTCAGAGTTCGTTAGTTCTCCTAGGCCAGGATGATTGATATTGTTAAACAAGAGAATCCTTTTCCAGATTATAACTTCACCTTGACTAAGCCAGTTGAGTAGACCGTATGTAGCTTTTACACTCAGGAGTTTAATTCTACCCAGTGTCTGAAGTCTGAAATGATTTTTTTTTAAAGGCACAGAGCTTACAATCAGGGGAAACTATGGTTATAGGCCATGTACTCTATTTTTCTAAAGTTCAAGTAGTATCTTTTAGAAAATCTATTACCATTCATGGGTGATCAATAAAATAGTTAAATTTCAAATAGTGTGAAGTTTTTGGTTTTTTTAACTTTTCCAAAAGAAAATTTATTTTTAAAAATATCAGTGGTGATTGATTATTATAAATATTTCTAAGTTATCAGAAAAGCAATATTCATTTCAATGGAGGACAAAACAGCACACTGGGCCCTGAGGACGCCACAGAATGATGATCTACAGCATATAATGGACCATAGGACTCTGTAAACTAAAAGGCAAGTGGATAATGCATGAGCCAGCAGGCACCATAGGGAGAAAATGAGCACTAAAATCAGGAAAAATGTCTCACAGTGGAAATGAATAAGGTGAGTACAAGAACTTTGATAGAGCAATACCACTGATTGAGCAAGATTAGAAGGGATGCATCAATAGGATGGCTGGTATAATTGTATAATCAGAATTTCCTACAAAGGTAAAAAAAAAAAAAATAAGTCTTGGATCTGTCAGAAAATGTGCAAAATCATTTACTTTGCATCACCATTTCATCAAAGCAGCAGATGGTGAAGCTAATGAAGCCAAAAAACAACAAATATCTGACAGAAAGAATTGTTGGTGAATGTCACGAATCTGATAAGGGTTTTTAGAATCTTCCTCCAAGATTCAATGTCTAGATGTGATTTTTTAGCTAATTAACTATATCAAAGGGACAGAAAAATAACCTTTTCTTTCTTTATATATTTGGTACCAGATTTCACCACACAACTCACACTCGAAGTGATCTTCCTGTTTCCAGCCTCCTCAGCCCTGGGATTATAGGCGTGCACCATCAAGCCCTGTCTCAGTAACCAGCTCAGTGCTCCAGGAATGCGGCCAGCACAGCATGTGGTGCTGGGGATTAAAACCTCATCCTTGTGCTTGCCTAAGCAGGTACTTAGTCTGCTTAACTATCTCACCAGCCCTTAATTATCTTTTCTTTAATGCAATAACAATAGAAAAGTAGAGAGAAAGTCATCTGTTCGTTTTATGTGTCTTAACACCTTGGCAGTTTGGAAAATATGTGCATTTTGCTCATTTCTACAGACTTCATCTAAGACTGAGATTAAGGGCAACAGGGTAATTAATCTTAAAGAGGATATCTCAAGACAGTCTAATATTGAGGAGGTGGCATGATTATTGTTGAAATTTCTGAGAGAGGTTTATATTAAGAATCAAGAGCAAAGAGCCCAACAGAATGATTTAAAACATTATGAATTCGACCAGAGAAAGCGCTCCAGCAAAACTGTGCATTATAAGATAGGGCAGAGGAGAACCTGCTTGCTGAGAAGGATGAGAACTTTAGAAAAACTGGCCAGAGTACATCACAAGAAACTGCAAGATTCCAACCTTTGCAGCCTCAAGTTTGCAAAGGCGAAAGAATTAGCTGAGAAGAGAGTACCACTGCACAGTTTTCCAGAATGATGACAGCTTAGATAATTTGCTCCTATGGTTGGTTTCTGATTGCTCAGTGATCCAGGGACTTGACCCCAAAGGCAAGAGAAGAGGAAGCCTGGCTATTGCTCCTGCTGGCAGCAGCACTTGGCACATCCATGTGGTGCTGATTTTAGGTGCATGTAGAATGCAAGGGTTGTGATGTCAGAAAGACTTTCGTCCACATTTCAGAAGAAGGTGTAGGAGACCAGCCAGTGTTATCCTACAAGGACAGTTTGTGAAGCTATATGAAGCCAAAGGTGCACTGCAGAGCCCAGAAGACTGAGAAGACTAGGACTATAAGTCACCTTGGGTAAACTATAACAAGGAAGGAAGTGAGAGAGCTATAGCCATCAGAAGTGCCATCAAGGCGAAGCCACCCTGAGTCTATGGAGTTCATATCTTGCCATATAACACTTTGGATGATAAAGTCTCTCTGAAATTTAAAGTGACAACACTTACCCTTTCTCTGTAACCTGCTGTTCTTTTACTAAATCATTGTAACTTCCTGGCTTTTGCCTCTCCCCGGTTTCAACTTTCTCATACTAGCAATTTTTAATGGCTAATGTTTTCATTGCTATCATGGTTGCTTTGCTCAGAATCACTAGGTCAATAAGCTTTCTTATTTTCAGTGAGACACCACAGTTTAGGAGAGTTGATAACTGACTTTAATGCTGTTCATCAAGTTTTTATAGATTTTGGCTGTCCAGAGCCATGCTCTGATTGTACTTCCTAAGCTTTTATGATGAGAAAGTATCATGTGATTAATATTAGCTAGAGAATTTTCAGCAGAAATAATTGATATTCTCTTCTGTAAGTTGCTGATTGTAAGCCCTCCAAAGCTCCAACTTCTTTCTAATGAAGTGACCTTGCATGACTTTGGAGACAGTTGCTTAGACACCTTGAACCCTAAAGAAACATCAGCAAACCAAGTCACCATGTGGCCTATCGTGGATTGACAGTGAAGATGAAAAATGAAAGTTGATTCTCTAAACCAGTGAGATTGGGGAACAGGACTACTCATGTAGTGGAACCTGGACAGAAATAGCAGAAAAAAAAAAAAAAAGTTATGCATTAGTAAACTGAATCAGTATAAACACTGTACCCGCTCAGGTGAGCTCTGTGAAGTACATTCAATAGGTGTTGTTTTTGTCATCTATCTTTCTGCTTTTTCCTGAGCTTTTAGTCCATTTTGAACAAAACTCAAAGTTCCTTGATCATTTTCCAGTAAAACTCTAATCTCATGTTAGAAATTAAAGATGCTCTTCTCAAGTCCAGTGCACCATTTGTCTTCTTTTCCATTTCTCCAACTCCAGCTCACCTCTAGCAACCTGTAGAATTTGCAGAATGGAAGCAGCTCCTGGTCTGTAGCACAGAAACAGAAAGCCCTGGCTTCTGAAAGAAAGAGGAAGTACTTTGGAATGGTGTTGGCTTTTGTTAGCACTCCTTCGTGTAGCTTTATGTATATCGGACTTATAAAAAATTAACGCAAGTGTCAATTACCTATAACTTAGTCTTAACCCTAACCCTAACCTCCACAAAAAATGAAGAAAATCCTTGAGATACCATATTCTTCTTTTCTAAGAGGTCATTTCAGCAAAGGAACCAAGCTAAAGGCGTTTCAACACCTTCTTCTAAGTCTGTGAACTCAAAATCTTAAGGTACTGTGGATACATCTATTGGATTCAGCAGAATTGCAGTGTTTCAGATTTCCAGTTTTGTCATTATGCCCCTCTGAGCTTTTCATCCCAGTGCTAATCTTTGACAGCTTCATTTATATAACTCATTAAATATTCAATGATTCATAATAACAATTTTCTTTTTTTTTTTTTTT
>PVJA010035180.1:0-22018 GCA_004027025.1 Myocastor coypus
AGGGGCGCAGGGGCTTACCCGCAGCGGGTGTGCAGGCTCAGCTCCCAGCGGTGGGGTTTGGGCTGGGCTGGGACAGGAAGTTAGTCTCGGGAACGCAGAGGCGGGGCAGAGGGGCGCAGGGGCTTACCCGCAGCGGGTGCGCAGGCTCAGCTCCCAGCGGTGGGGTTTGGGCTGGGCTCGCATCTGCTGTTTTTTAAGTCAAGCAATCTCACTCTGTCTTTAGTGTTTGAGTATTGCCAATTCACATCTGCCACTCAAGGGTTCAAAGATTGCATTTTTTCTTTTTTTTTTATTTTTGGTTGGACCTGCAAATGAACTAGCCAGACAAGATTTTATTCTACTAAGTTATTTTCCCAGCCCCCCACATTGCATTTATATTTTGCAATTGAGTGACTGTGGTATGCACCTTAAAGTTTAATATACAAAGATTAATGTCAGTTCTAAAAGAACTCTTGTGCTTTGTTGTTGTTCGTAGATCTTTTCCTTAGGGTACTAGTGACGAGTATATTTTCCAGACTCACCTAGTATGGAGTAGCCTGCTTTACCTGGAAAATGTATTCCAATATTCCCTACTTCCTGCATATTTTAATGCTCTAGTTCATAGTAATTAGTCGATATCAGACATCACCATCATACAACAGTGTGTCATATTTTATTCATATAACTTCCAAAAAATCAAGTTAGAAAAACCTATTAGCATCACTACAACTCTAGGAGTTCCCATATTAAATATAGAATCTGTGCTTCATGGAGCCATATAAAGATATTGAGCTTGACCTGGGATGGTGTTTCTTGCACTTAAAAGACATTCATTTCAATACCTGTTTTCTGATCCTCACTGTAAAAGTGGAGAAGGAAAGTAGAAAGAAAAGTAAAAACAATTAAATGTGATTGTATCAAGCAACACCTCATAATGAATGTTAATTCCTGTTGTCTGTCTGAAAATATGCACCAACAATACATTTAAAATATTTTTAAAAGAAAATTAGAAAATTTAAGCAGTTCTTTGGGGGAGAAACTTATAACATTATGGAAAACACTATTCAACTAACCTTTAAGAGACTTTGGTTATATGTCAGGATATAGAAGTAAAAGTGTATGATGAGTTTGAGTCCTAAGGTATGCTGGCATTGTGTTGTTTGGAGGTTGCATCAGGGAAGATGAATACCACCTCTAGAGACCGCATAATATTACTTGCCTCAGCAGAGATGGATAAACCAATAACATAGAGTGTAAAAGTGAGGATACGTCTGCCACTAAAAATGGGAAAATTGTTCCTTTGACAAGATATTCTCATTAGAATTTAGGAATTCAATATACCTAACTTCTAAAAATTTGTCCTAAATTTTTTCTTCCCAATTTATGGAGTCAAATTTTTCTTTGATCAGCACTCTAATTTTACCTGCAGATGACTTTCTTGGCTGAATGTAAAATTTCCTCTGTTATTTAGGTGATCACATCTTAAAAGCTTAAGTTTGGTTTTAGACAACCTCAGCGCTATTTATAATCACCTTCTACCTTACCCAAGAAGAGAAGATTTTGCTTCAGAACAGATTTAGAAAACTTTAGATTGTGCATACCTATCTGGAGCTGCAAATTCAAATATTTGAATTCATTCTTTTCTTTATCACCTTATTGACACTACCAGACTGCTTTAGATTCTTTATATATGTCTGGAGCTCAGAATTTGAAACTTTGATGATATTATATTTGTGTGTTGCTTTGTCTAGAGATGCTAAGATTAGCTAGCTATAGGCATTATATTTTTATTCTTTTTTGATATATATTACATTAAATTTATTTATTTATTTTTAACTAATACATTGTATATTATTATCTTCGTTGTAGTTGTTCAGAGTACAAGATGAAGACATGATTTCTCGTCTAAACTTCATTAGGACAGATCTTTCCTTTCATTGCAAAAATAGAAAGTAGGTGTATATTCAGTCTAATAGTCCATAATAGAAGTGGATTATCAGCTCATTTGGCAATATTGAGGGCAGTTGACTTGAGCCTCATACAACTCAACATATTAATATGGCTTTCCTTTTAATATCTTGTGATTAGACATTTCTGGTGGATGGCTAAGACCAAGATAAAGGAAGGCCTGTATTACAGAAAAATGTAACATTAATGTCTGACAAAGTCAGTCAGAATTTACCCAGAAACCATGTACCACAGTTGGCAGAACTTTTGTCATCCATCTGGATGAGTCACAACCATTGCTTCACCAATTTCTCTCTGTATCTAATACTGGAAATACACTATCAATGTGTCTTGAAACTGTCTCATTGTTATTTCTTATTAAATAGAATAACAAACTAAATACAAAAATAAAACAAAGTCAGGTAGAACACAGGATATAAATGAACGTGTACTATAATGGCCTGTAACCCAGTGGAGGCCAAAATTTTCTGTTCAAGGAGAGGAAAATGGTCGTTGATGTACAGCATGCCTAAGGAGAGTCACCTAGAGAGAGAAAGCATTCAGACTTTTACAGAGACAAATTTGAATTCTTCTGAAACTTGTTCAAAATATTGGATATCCACTCACCAACTTCCCTGCTTCCAAAAATTTGCCAATTAGGAAATAAAATGCATTCATGGTGTATATTTATATAAACAAATTTCATGACAGTTTATCAGTACTCTACGTTATTATGAGACACTATGAACATTTTATGGCAGTTCAAATGGAACGGATGGTTTTAGGAACCATTAAACCAAGTGGAAAAAATAATTTTACAATCATTTTTCCTTAGAAATACTCTTTCTGGGGCTGGGGAGATAGCTTCATGGCACAAGTGCCTGCCTGGCAAGTTCAAGGTCGTGAGTTTGAACCCCGGCCCCACCAAAAAAAAAAAAAAGAAAAAGAAACACTCTTGCTAAAAAACCTATATGACATATGACAATTCTCTGGAAAAACACAGTGATAAGCAAGGAGATTTATTAGGTAGATACTCATGTTCATACAAGATATCAAGTCTTCATCTTGTACTCTGAACAAATACTATGAATACAATAATGTGCAATGTATTAATTATTATAAATGTTCTGCTTACCTGTTGTGAAACTTTCTTAATTCTATTTATTTTCATTACAATTCAAAAAACTATGTTCAATGGTGCTGTTTCTTTGCATCTTTGCTAGTGACTATTAGTTTTATTTCTGCTTTTGGTTTAATTTAATATCTCTGCAGAAGTGGGAATATACCTCAGTGTCACAAGTGTCTGGCTTATATGAGAAAGGTCCTGAGTTCTGTTTCTAGTATTTAAAAAAGGCTAATTTAAAGCCACGTATCATGAAGCTTCTCTGCTGGAGGATTGAGAATGTAAGTTAGCAGATCAAAAATTGGAGAAAAAGAAGGGCTATGAGGATAGCCAATATTTTGGCCCTAGCTTTTCAAGGTCAGGAAGGACTCAGGACATAAGAGAACCTGTGCTGTAATATCCTATAACTCAGAGGTGTCTCAAATTTTCTGGTAAAGGAGATTATGGGACCTCAGAGAAAAGGGATAAATGAACTATAGTGTGTCTAGGAGAGAAAGTTACCAAGAAAAAAACATTCTCTCTGGCTTTCACAGAAAGCAAACTGGCCAAGCAATGGCCGTAACTCGACCCAAAGGCTGACACTGACAACAGTTCTACAAAGCACTGTATATGGTTCCAAATTTAATCCTGAGGGGATTTGACCTTGGAAGATACAAAACATGAATGTTTTATTATATAGGTCTTGCTTTGACTTGCCCTTCATCACCCAGCAAAAAAAGCTTAATTACAAAGCATGAAATGCAGAGCTAGATTGGTGAGATGAGCTATAGGAGGCTTGGATCAATAGCCTCCAACATTGCAAGTTTCACTGGTGGTGCACTGCAATTGTGGAACATTGGACTTTGTATGCATCTGCTTCCTCTTAATTCAAAGAGAAGAATTCTTTTTTTTTTTCTTTTTTTTCTTTCCTTAGCAACATCAAGAGGAAGGTGGGTCATGCCCACAACACTGTCCTCTGCATAACTATTGTGAGAACATTGTGCAGTGTGTCAACTGTTAAAAAATATAATGTTTATGGAAGTGTTGATGTTTAATTGTTTGATCAATCTTATACACCAATATCTATTAATCTAAACTGATCCGATGATGAAAATATATAACATAACCATTGTTAAATTTTTCTGGTTTTGAAATTCTGTACTATATGTAAAAAAATTAAAATAAATAAATAAATAAATAAAATGAAAAATAAAGAAAGATGAAGTAATACTTCATTCTGGATTCTATTTCTAAATCCTTCATGGCAGTAAAGTTAAGATCCTTTTCACATCCTGCTGGCCTTTCACACCTCTTCTTTGACAATGCTTTTTCAATTTACTTCCTATTTCATTTTAAATTTATTTGGTCCTTCACTAATGTAGTATAGTAAGAACTGTTCAATTCTGAGTATATTTTCTAATATTTTTTTCTTATTTCTACTATGATTTTTCATTTTTTTCTTTTTGAGACAGGCTCTCACTACACAATCCAGGCTGGCCTTGAGTTCACTTTTGTAGCCCAAGCTGGTCTTGAACTTACACGGATCCCCCTGCCTCATCCTCCCGAGTGCTGGGATTACAGGCGTCTGCTACCATGCCCGGCTCTATGATTTTTCATTTTTTATTCCTTTCATTTATGGTTTAGTATTTAGTACTTTCTTCTTTGCCTTAACTTTGGATTGTTTTTTCTTCCTTTTCATGTCTTCAAGATATAAAGTTAATTAGTTTAGTTGAGATTTTTCTTCTTTTTAAATATATTTATCATTGTAATCTTCCTTCTTAGTAAGGTATTTGTTGTACCTCATAAGTTTCAAACCATTTTGTATGAATTTTATGTATTCTAACATTTTTTATAGTTTACCTTTTGATTTCTTCTTGGCCTGCTGATTTCTTAGCGGTGTGTTATTTACTTTGCCCTTATTTATGAATTTTTCAGTTTCTTTTCTGTTTTCAGTACTGAGGATTGACCTAACATTTTTGCACTGAGCTACACAATGGCTTATTTTAAATAGAAGGCCTTGTCTGGGTTTCCCAGACTGAGCTTGAACTCTCAGAGGGGTAATATTACAGGCACATATCATTATGCACTTTTTCCAGATCTTTTTTCAGTTATTCATTTTTAGTTCTATATAATTGTGGTAAGAAAAAAAAAATTGGAATGGCTTAAAACTTTTGAGGTTTAGGATTTGCTTTTGACCTCATATATTACCTATACTGAAGAATGCTTCATATGTGCTTGAGAAGAATGTATACATTTAATTGCTTGTGGCTTAAACAATCTATGTATATCTGGGATATCACTTGATCTATGGTACTCTTTTAAAAAGTTTCCCCTCTGGGCACTCCATAACTCCATAACTTATTGACTACAAGGTAGTAAAATATTCTGCCATTGTATTAGTTCTAACTGTACATAAATGCTAACAAGTTCAAAATTTGTATGCAATTTTGACCACTCAACAATCAAATTATTTCAATACTAGCTAACTAAAAATGGCACATTCTTCCCTAATTTTTAGAAAATAGCAGGATAACTGGAAATTTATCAACAAGAATATTATGAGATTGGTTAGATATAAAACCTGAGGGATACAGAGCTAGCTCAATAGTCTAAATGCTTGCCTAGGTAAGCGCAAAGACCCAGATTCGATCCCTGGTATGAAATCCCTGTAATCCCAGTGTTGAGGAGGTTGAAACAGAAGAATCATTATGAGTCCTAGGAAGTGAGACCCTGTGACAAACACATTAAAAACTTGAAGAAGAATAAAGAACTCATCCATTGAAATGGCTCTTGTCTGAGCTACACTTTCAAGAGTCAACTCATAAACAAATTCGCTGTTTGAGTGATACTTAGGGTAAACAATTGAGTGTCCAATACATGTATCCATTTTCGTTATACAATGACTATTTGTTTCTTGTGACAGTTCTAACTTAACAACTCACTTGTCTAAATTGAGACACCCCCATAATTATTTACCATTTGTTGGCAATAATTATTCTCCTTTTTCTTTCACCTCATATTTGTTATCAGAAATAGTATGATGTAACCATTTTCATAAGTTTGGATTGGAGACCTTGCCACATTTACATTTAAAGTAATTGTTGAGAAAGAAGAACTTACTTTTTTTGATTCCTTATTTTCTGTCCCTCAGTTCTTCTATTTTTAGTTCTGCCTTCTGTCTTTTGTGGTAATGTTCTAATAATGCTTGCATTGCTTTTATATTCATGTTCTGTGATCTTATTAGATATTTAGTTTGTGATTAAACTTGGTTGGTTTTTTTTTTTCTCTTTTTGGCTTTTTGAGACAGGGTCTCGCTGTGCAGTTCAGGCTGGACTTAAGCTCACTTTTGTAGCTTTGTAGCCCAGGCGGGTCTCGAACTCACACTGATCCTCCTGCCTCAGCCTCCCGAGTGCTGGGATTACAGGCATGCGCCACCATGCCTGGCTTGGGTTTTCATAAAATAAATGTTTTATAATTCAATACTCTGTTTTAACAGAAAAGAAATTAATTCACATGCTAAAGCTATAAACATTAAATTCTTTAACATCCATTGTACAATTTATTGATCTCAAAACTTACCTCTGTATATTTAGATTGACATATTTTCGTTTGTGTTTTTTCTCTTTATTCATTTTGTTGAGAAAGAAATAGCAGTGTTACAAAAATTAATACATTGCATAATGTTGCTTTCATAGTAGTTACTCAGAGTACAAGATGTCAGAAGTTGTTGACTTCAGTCTTTCATAGCACAACCTACTAATACAGCATTACTTTTCATATCTCATTTGTATACATTTCTGCTGGATGGTAGAGACCAAGTTAAAGAAAGACTTAAAACTAAAAATGCAACTTTTGTGTCTGACAAGGTCAGTTAAATCCCCTCAGGATTTACCCTGAAACCATGTACAGTGCTTTGTAGAACTTTTGTCAGTGGCAGCCCTCTGGATGAGCTACACCCATTGCTTGACTAGTTTGCTCTCTGTGAAAGCCTCAGAGAATGTTTTCTCTCTAGGTGACTCTCCTTAGGCACACTATACATTGTAAATCCCTTTCCTCTGTGGCCCTAAAATCTCCTTTAACAGAAAATTTGGGACACCACTGAGTTATAGGATGCTATAGCACAGATTCTGTTATTTCCTGAATCCTCACTGACCTTGAAGGACTAGGACGAAAATATTGACTATCTTTGTGGCCCTTCTTTTTCTCTAATTTTAGGTCTGTAAACTCTAGTTGTTAAACATTCAGGAGAAAAACTTAATGATACCACCCTATAACAGAGGCAGTTGAGCTTAATATCACTATCTGTCTGAATATCTAATGCCTTAGACATAACATGGGAAGTGAAAATTCAGTTACACATTTTTACACAGAAATTTATTTTTTTTTCTTTTTTATTTATTTTTTTCAATTTTTTTATTGTTTAAATTTAACAATGATTATATTACATATTTTCATCATCAGATCAGTTTAGATTAATACATATAGGTATATAAGATTGATCAAACAATTAAACATTAACCTTTCTAAATCCACATTACTTTTTTTTTCTTTTCCCCCTTCTTTTCTTTGAGAGTTGACATATTGCATATTCTCCTCACAATCATTCTATAGAGTGCAGTGTGTGGGCATGACCCACCTCACTATTGATGTTGCATAGAAAAAAGAAAGAAAAAAGGAAATAATATACGTCTCTTTGGACTAAGAGGAAGCAGATACATATATAGTCAAAGGTTTTGCAATTGCAGTGTGCCACCAGTGAAGCTTGTGATGTTGGAGTCTATTGAATCTAAGCCTCCTAAAGCTCATCTCACCAATCTAGCTCTGTTTACACAGAAATTTAGAAAGCAAATAATATACAACAGTGTGGCAGGATAATTCTGGTGTTATATGGTAACTCACTGTACTTTTAATTTGTATTTCATGAAAGGCTGGTGAAATGGAGCATTTCTTCATGTATATGTTAGTTTCTAGTATTTCTTTTTTTGAGAAGTGTGTGTTCATCTAACATACCCATTTCTGGATTTGGTCTTTAAATTTTCAGTCCCTAATGTTTATTTAGTTCTTTATAAATTATAGAGAGAAAACCTTTGAGTGCTTATTCATTAAGATGTCTTTTTCCAATCTGAGGGTTGTCTTTTCACTCTATTGGTGATTTCATTTGACGTTCAAAAACTTCTCAGTGAGATTCTCGTCCCAGTTGTAAATTCTTTCAGATATATCCCATGTAGTCTGACTTTTGTTCATGAACAATTTGCACATCCCAATGTCTTCAACATTTCCTCCCCCTTTCCCTGGAGATTTAGTGTCTGTCTTTTAATATTTAGATCTTTAAACCATTTTGACTTTTGTTTAATGCATGTTGATAGACCTGGGTAAACTTTTAGTTTTCAGCATGTAGACAGTCATTATTTCCAGCGCTATTTGTTAAAGAGGTTATCTTTCTTCCGGTAAGCATGTATAGCCCTTTTGTCGAGGACAAGGTGGGTGAGTGCATTTGTAGATTGTTCTGCATCTTCCGATCTATTCAACTGATCTTCAGGTCTATTTTTTTGTCAACACCATGGTGATTTTCTCACAGTGCCTTTGTAGTATAATTTCAAGTAAGGAATTGTAATTCCTCCTGCCTTGTCTTTGTTGCCCAGGATTGTATTTGTTATTCTAGGTCTTTGCTGGTTCCAAATAAATTTTACAAATTATTTCTCTAGTTCTTTGAGGTATGTTTGAATGTGAGACTGTATGAAACAGGATTGCTACCCCTGATTTTTCTCAGGTGCTAGAGCATGTAGTATTTTTTTTCATGCTTTGATTTTTAGCCTATGAATTTATTTTATGAGTTAAGAATGCTTTCAGTATACATTATATTTTTAGATTTTGCTCTCTAATCCACTGTGCCAGTCTATTTCTTTCAATTGGTGAACTGAGTGTATTTACATTGATGGTTATAATTGAGATGTATTGACTTATGCTTGTCATGTTATTTTGCTGTTGTTGTATACTCTTTCTTTCTCCTGTGCTCAATTGTGTGTGGCTTTTGGTGAGTTCTTTCCATTCTCATTCATGTAGCTCTGGTTGTTTTGGTCCCACTCTAGAATATCTTTTAGTAGGCTGTGTAGGGTTGAATTTGTTGTCATGAAATTCTTTAGTTGTCCTTTGTTGTGCAAGTATTTCACTTTGCCATCAAATCTGAAAGAGAGTTTTGAAGGGTATAGCTTTATGGGCTGGAATTTTATTCATGGAGGACTTGAAGTACTCTGCTCCATGCTTTTTTGACTTCATGGTTTGTGCAGAGAAATCTGCTTTTATTAGGATGGATTGTCCTTTAAATGTGATCTATTTCTTTTCTCTAGTTGCTTTCAGTATATTTTCTTGACTTCGATTTCTTGAACCTTGACTGTATGTCTGGGTGTGTTTTTAATTGGGTTGATATCATTTAGAGTCCTTTATGCTTAAGTTACCTGAATATCAGATTGTTTCCTCATATTTGAGAACTTGGCTACAATTACTTCTACTCATATTCTTTTTATATCATTTATATTGACTGCTTCTTGCTCACTGATGCCTATTAGTCTCACGTTGTTCATCTTTATATCGTCTTGCAGACGTTGGATTAGTTTTTCCTGCATCTGACTTGTTTATAGGAGCTCTTTTCTTACTTTTTACTAGCTATGATGATGTCTTCAAGATGTGAGAATCTATCTTCACTTTCATTCAAATGTTATTGCTAATTTGTGATTGAGATTGTGTTTTCCTCTATATTCCTTTGAATTTGCTTCCTGCATTACATTTCTTTCCTACATTGTTCATTCAAGGATTCCTCCACTTTTCTATTCTTCTCTAGTTTTTATCCATGTCTTCTTTATAAGCACTAATTAATTCTTTCATATTTATCCTTTCTTTTTTTATTTAACAGATCATTTATGATCTGACTTCCTCTATGCCTTTCTTTACTTCTTCTGTACTTTAGACATTATTAATTCAGATATTTCAGCTGTGTGCTTCCCTATTTCTTCTTTGCTAGTGACACCTGCATTTGATCTCGGTTAGCTCAGGCTCTGAGACTGCATTTTGCTGCTTCTCTTTGTCATTTTGTATGGCACTGTCCTCTAACCTTTGTTGTTGAGGTTTGGTGCAGTTGTAAACTTAGCACCCAGGGAAATTCTTGCTCAAGAGGGATTATATGTTTAAGACAGTTAGTTTAGTATTTAAACAACTACAATTAGGAAAATTAATAAGGGGTAGTGATATTTATCAATTGACAAGCTTTTATAACTAATAGGTTTGTATTTTATACAGCAAGCACAAGAATTATGTGTATGTAATTAATCAGAAATTAAATTGGGAATTTGTATTTAACTTAGTTCCCCTAAATTCTGTCTGATCACCTTCCCTTGATATAACTGGGGCCTTTCAAGTAGACAAGTTCACTGTAGTTACCTGTTCACTCCACTCTCAGTCAAGGAGAAAGAGGAAGGTTGCTATCATGGATGTACATCTAGCAAAATATCTCAGCTTACTGGGTCCAGACTTGCAAAGTTTGAACTCTGCCTGGCTTGGGTCTGGCTGCTGTGCTCAGCTTCTTCCTGCTATAACTTATGAAAGTGAACCTGCTCTGCCCCTATGTCTAAAGGTTTTCTTCCTAGATTAACTGAGTGGTTCTGTTCCATAACCTCTCTGCAGGGACTTCAGCTGGAGAGTTTCACACTAGACCTGTCTGATGGAAGAGTTTCCCATGAGTGCGCAGATTGCCCTCCTCCGCAACACACATACTTGGCCTGGGCAATTTCTAGAGGAGTCCAATGTGCACAGCAGAGTGAAAGGTCTCATGTAAATGCTAGGCCTGGACTGTGGCTGGAGGGTTCCAGTGTGCACAGCTTAGCAGAAGGTCTCCTACATATGTGCTGGGCCTGGGCTTCAGTTGGAGGCGTCCCAAGAGCATAGAGGATGGTCTTAGTCACTGTGATACTTTAATAATTTGGTCTCTTTAATAATATTAAAATGATGTACATATCGCATTTTAAATATACCATTCTGAGTTTCTGTGGAAATGTACTTTACAGAAGTCTTAAAATTTAATATGATTTGCTACTACTCCTTAACATTCTTTTGTTTCAGGTTGAATAAGGCACTTTAACCAACTTTATATGGTAGGAATAGATGCTTATGTTCTGGTTCCCTGGGAAAATATCTTTTGCTTCTAATTTGTGAAGGATATATTTCCCTTTTATAGTATTCTTGGATTCCAGGCTTTTTCCCTCAGTATTTTATATTTACTTTTCACTTCTGACCTACAAGTTTTTAACTGTTAAATCCAATAAAAATGTTATGAATGTTTATGAATAGGTGATGAGCTGATTTTTTATTTTCTTACTACGTTTATAATTTTCTCATTGGCCTTAAATTTTAAGACCTTAATCATAATATTACTCAGTATGGATTTTTTTATTTTATTTACTTTGAGAAAATTTGGAACGTTTGAGATTTTATTTTTGAAAATAAGTATTCTTGTCTTTTTAAAATAATTTTTCTATTGAAATCCTCATCATATTTATATTTGCCTGCTGATCAAATCTCCAAGTAACTTAAGATTTATTTACCTTTTTCCTTCTCTCTCTCTCTCTCTCTCTCTCTCTCTCTCTTTCTCTCTGTTTCTCTCATTTTCATTCTATAATTTGGAATTTCTGTATTTGTGTTCCATGATCCTTTCATATGCTTGATATAGTCTGTTGTGAAAACCTGGTGATGAATTTTCTGGTGCAGTTATTATTTAGCGCTAAGATTTCCTTTTGTATGTTTTGCTTTACACTTGCATTTTGTTTATTTGTTGTTCTCTTCTTCTCACTACGTGCTTTTGAGATTTTGATTTTGAATTCTCTGTCAGACAAATTATATCTCACCATTTCATTATAAAGAATTTTAGGAGCTCAATTTTGTCCATTTGATTTGGACTAGTGCCCGTCTTCATCTTCATGGAGTCTTTTTTCTGTTATCTGGTATGGAAGAAAATAATTCTCTATTCTATTGCATAAGGATTAGGGCAATATGGCAAAAAATATATGTATCCATGAACTATTCAGAAACCTAGGGACATGTTAAAAATTTCATGCAGCCCAACCTGCTTTCCTTTGCGTAAGAGTCTACTGGGTGTTAAAAGTATAACAGGTCCTCTCACCACTATGAGACAAATAAAGGTGAATCATATCCCTTAGGCTGGAGGTCCTCAAGCAAAGTTGGATTATAGAACATTCTATCTAACTCATTCATTTTATGGAGGAAGTCTGGAAATTAGGTATTTTTACCTCCATTATGTGTGTTGAGACACATTTTTGTACTATATATTTTATTTTAATTTTTTGATATTTCTTTTTTATGTGATTGATATGGTGTTTCTCTATGAACCTCAGACTCATAGTGATCCTCCTGGTTTCAGCCTCCCCAGCTCTGTGATTGCAGACATGTGCCACCATGCCTGTTCTTAGTGTCCAGAATCTCAGTGTAGCATATACTGCTGGAGATTTAACCCAGGTCTCTATGCTTGCCTAAGCAATCACTTAGTCTGCTGAGCTATCTCATTAGTTTTCTACTGTTTTTATTGGCACTAGTTCTCTATTAGTAAAATTTCCCCAGATTTCCTTACCATTTTAAGGCAAAAAAGACAGGAACCAGTCCTTAGGAAACTTCCAGAATATTGTAGGAGTGGACGTACAGTGCAAAAATTGTACTCTAGAAAAAGCTTGGGCCCCTTTTTTTGCCTGCTTATTTTGAGAAAGGAGAAAATGGAAGGCTTATGGAAATTTTCGTGTCTGATTCCCATTTTGAATGTCACTGTTTCTCAGGAGTCTAGAGTATTTCAAATCTCATTCGAATTTTGATACATTTGGGCCAGACAAATAGCTCAGCAGATTAAAGCTCCTGTGATCAGTCACAGAGGCCAGGGTTTCAATTCCCGGGCCTGCCATGCTGGCCCCATTCCTGCTGAGACTGCAAATGGGACTGGGTATTGTGGTGTGTACCTGTAATCCCAGCTCTTGGGAGGCTATAAACAGGCAGATCACTATGAATGCTATCTAGTAGTGAGAACTTGAACACCCTGTAGACACTTGCCTAAAACACACACACAGACACACACACACACACACACACACACACACACACACACACACACACACACTTGATACACTCAATAGAAAATCTGTTCAGAGAATCTCCAAAAAGTGTTAGGGCCTTAGATGCATGGTGGAATTTGTCTCTTCACAGGGATAAGTTGCAAACTGGATATTTTCCTTCATGTCATGTATTGCTGTGTGAGGGATTATTTTGAAAGGATATGTCAAGTTACTTGAGTAGCCTTCCTGTGTTTGCATTTACATATTCCTATGTTAATCTCTCAAATAATCTCTAGGAATTTTGCAAGAAAAAAGTTTTCTGTGTAAAAATCAGTGTATTTGTGAGTTCATAAAATTCCAGGGCTTGCTATTCTTCCATTTTAGCAACATTAATCACACTCATGTTGTTAAACAAATAAAATGCATTATTTGAAAAATAACCTCACATGCATTGAGCACTTACTATGAGCAAGATGGTATAAAGAGTGCATTGCATACATGATCTACTTAACTCATTATGATCCTGTGATATAGGTTTTTTATATATCTATAATTTATAGATTAACCATATATTTCAGAAAAGTATGAAATGCATACTATCACAAAAATGGTAGAGAATGGCTTAGAATCAATAATGAATCTGCAAAATATACTACTTGTTTATCGGTGATTCAGCATAAAATATCATCTAGTACAAGTATAACTGAGTTAAAGAATGGGATAATTGTCCAATGTTTCTTTCTCATACTTGCAAAGATGATTAATAAATTAGTGCATCAATTATAATATCTCAGTATAATTGTGATTTATGGTTAATATCTCAGAAGCTCCAATACAGTAAGCTTACATTTCCTGGCCTTTATTTCTAGACAGGTTGTACTACAGAGGAAAATCTAAAAAAAAAAAATTATGGTATCTGAAGGTGAACAGGAGAGGTTAGAGAGTGGAAGTGATCTAATTAATCATCAACATACAATAAACTTCACTGGCTTCCCCTCACTCTAAATTCACTAACATATTTTTGAATGATTTTTAATTATTTTTGGTATCATTTGTGCTTATCAATTTTTATGTTTAATCTTTATCTTTAAGGCTTTGCATGACAAGTTGTTTTCACACTCATAACCAGTAAGCTATACCTTCCTCTTGTGTCTTCTGACTGAACTCCAAATGAAATGAAACTTTTTTTCAGAACTGGGGATCAAACTCAGGACCTTGCACTTGCCAGACAGGCACGTGTGCCCCTAAACTATCTCCCTGCCCTCTCCTTTTTAGAAACAAAAGATTTGTAAATTTTATTTGTTACAGGGTCTTGCTATGCACTTTTGCCTTGTAGCGATCCTCCTATGTCAACCTCCCTAGTGCTGCGATTACATTGTGTGCCACCACAACTGGTTTGGAGCCAGCAGAGCACTGGCATGTAGTACTGGGGATTAAACTCATGTCCTTGTTCTTGCCAGGCAAGAACTTATACCACTGAGCTATCTGTACAGCACCAAGTGAGATCTTAATTCCTTTCCCTTTCCAAATTCCATTCCATTATTTTGTGACATTGTGACTTTTTATCAAGTATGAATAAGATTCAGGATAATTAAATTAGTGTTTGTCTTAGTTGCTCTTCTGTTGTTTGCTGGGACAAATACCTGCCACTCAAAATGAGGGAAGGAAAGGTTTATTTACATCACAGTTACTGGAGGTTTCAGTCCATATTCAGCTGGCTCCAAGGCAGAGTCACATGGCAGAGGACAACCTTTCATTGTGTCAGTTAAAAGCAAGAGAGCAGGGAGAGCTAGCAGCAGCTCAAGCAGCTAACTTCTCTTCCTCCCTTATATTGAAATGCAAATCACTTGCCCCAGGGGAGCTGCATCACCTGTTTTCACAATAATCAATTACAAATTTCAAAAGCCACCCCATGACCGCTTGAGGTTTTGGGGGGACACCTATACACAAACCATAACAGTGCTGAATGTGCAAGCTATGCTTTTGTCTTTTTTTAATTTTGGCACCAGCAATCAAACTCAGGTCCTAACATTTGCGAGGCAGGTGCTGAGCCACTGAGCTAAATCGCCAGTCCTGCTTTTACTGAAAGATTTCTTTCAGTTTTCTGGATGATTTGCACATTTCATTTATTTAAAAACCTGAAATTACAATAAATATATAAGCTTTGAATTTAGCTTGGAAAGACTTTAACCTCTTGAGAAATCTAAAAAGCATTTAATTGTCTTTATATTAAAATGATGAGTACATCACATACATTACAAATAGAAAGTTATACATCTGAGTTCTACTTGATCATAAATGATGTTATTTAACTTAATGGATTGTTCTATCATCTGGAAATTTAAAATAACAAATAAGTCTTATTTATAAGTTTGATTGTCCTAAAGTTAAAAATTAAAGATTTTGCTTTGCATGCTATTTTAAAAATTATATTATGCGACATTGTTTCTTTTACTATTTTTGTTTAAAAGTTACCTCTTCTCCTGGCAAAAGCTGGACTATGTCATTATTCACAGTTGTTTCCACTGCAATCACCTCTATGTACTTCAAAATGAAACAAAATGAGTTTCTTAGCAATTTTCCATATGCTGGTCCATGTTTGTACAGGACAGAAATGTGTAAAGCAAACAAAGGAAAAACATAGCTGATTTTTGTTTTTGGAGCCTATATTGCAAGATGAAGTTTTTGATTAATTTTTCAGTATTCATTAATGTTTAGCATAAAAAGTATATATAATAATGATGAATAATAATTTATAGTACTGTATATACAGAATAACCAAAGTTCCAATGTATGTTCTTATTCATTAACATGCCAGTATATGCTGACTTTACTCATCTATGGCTCTATTAAAAACATATAATTATTTAAAAAGTGAGAATATTAGCTATGTATGCCTAATAGCAATCAAGTTCATTAGGTTTTCTATTCAGTCTTGAAAAGCACCAAATTTCATTAATGCCAATTTATTGTACAGAAATAATTCACATTTTTGACTACCGATATATATGTTTACTTTATCTAATTACTTAGACTATTTATGTCTATTATGAGTCTAAATAAGACTGCTACTCATTTCCTTTCAGAATAAGAAAATACAAAATTGGCAAATGTTTCACCTGCAGATGTAATTTTTCTCTGTAATTTCTTTACACAACTTAAGGCTTTCATTCTATAAATTGTTTTAGGAATCTGATTCATTTTTTCTGATTTATAAAAAAACAAATGTAATAATTACATGCATATCTGTCTCATAGAAATTAAGAAGCAAGCAGATATAAATAAAAATAAAATGATGTCAAAATGTGTACACTTATTTATTAAATTTATAAAGCACAATACATATCTGTGCACGCACATTGTATTTCCTTTAAGAAAAGCAATGGTCACATAAAAGCAATATGTATAAAATTAATTAAACTCCTTATGTGGGACATTTATTAACTTGTTTGCATTATAAAGTAAAAATTACCAGATTTGAATAATTATACCTCAGTACTCATCTAAAATGAGTTCCATATAACTGCAAAGAGTTGGCCAATCAGTTTATTTATTTATTTATTTATTTGTCTTTTTGAGACAGGGTCTCACTATGCAGTTCAGACTGGCCTTGCGCTCACTTTTGTAGCCCAGGCTGGTCTCGAACTCACACCAATCCTCCTGCCTCAGCCTCCCAAGTGCTGGGATTACAGTCGTGCGCCACCATGCCCAGCTGGCCAATCAGTTTAGTTCTGAGAAAATCAGTACAATTTTACAAGTTAGGCCAGGACTTCTTGAAGCACACTGCAGGGATCACTAATTTCATGGCATATTAACAGATATTACATGGGAAAAATATTGTTCTACAAAGTTATCTTCTATAATAAGTGTGTTTATTGTTGCAGGATTATTCAAAGTTTTAATATCATATATTTCACTGTCAAGTAAAATATGGTATATCATGTAGTGTTTCTTGAATGCATTTGATTATGTCTTCTTGTTTCACAAAGCATTTTTGAAAGTGGTCAATCAATCACTCTTAGAGAAATGTCTTTCTACACAATTAAAAGACAAGCTAAAAGTGGAAAATGTAGGAATGAAGGAACAGAAAATTAAAAGTAAAGCACAAGATTAAAGAAGACTAGGGGCTCTGGGGATATAGCTCAGTGGCACAGTACCTGTCTGGCAAACACAAGGTCCTGAGTTTGATTCCTGGTCCAAAGGAAAAAAGAAAAGAAAAGAAAAGAAAACAAAAAAGAACCAATGAATAACTTAATAATTATCAGTTAACTACATATATGTGGTCATATTTATAAATATTAATTATATTGAAAAAGAATATAGAACTGTATCTCATAAACATCTTTATATTACATTAAAGAAATTAAAATCTGTTTGTCATGAAAAATATACAGATTTTACAGGTAGGCATACTAAAGCCTAAACTCTACAACTAGGTGCCTCAAGCAAATTAACGCAGACCCAGAATAATCATCAAAAACCTTAATTATTTACAAATCATAAATAATTCTATGAGCATTCCTCCTTTCCAAAATGATTTAATTTCCAATTAAACATAATACTTTCTTGCCACCCATTAGATATACACCAAATCTAAGGAAATTTAATTTTGACTTGAAATAATCATAAAGGAAAATATTGTAGGTATGGGAGCCCAGAAAAATTGATTTTAGTCTCTGTTGCTATCCACACTGATGGAGAAAATTTATGTTGCTTGAATTTCTCTTAATCTTCATTCTTTATAAGTAAAGTGAGAATAAAATGATGAAGCTTGAATGATTATTGTGATGATAAAAATAAAAGGTACCTAGCAAACATCTTGCACAAAATAAGTCTTCATAACTAATAGCCATTATTCCTAATATGAGAAACTATCAAATAGAAACTCACTCCTAAATATCTTACACAGTGTAAAAGTTAATTGACAGTTTTTTATATCTTTATGTTAGGCAATGGATTTCAACCTATATACTACTCAACAAGGAAGAAAAAACACATTACTGCCTGAGGAAACAGATAATAATTTTCTGTAGGCTTAGAAAAATTTAATGTCACTCAAGATATTAACACTCCATACTAGCCTAAATCATATACAAAGGTATATTTCATAGACTGTGTAAGAAATTTACTATTACTTGGAATAGAGTCCATTTATAATGCATATAGAATTAAACATGAAATTTAAGCAATATAGTAATAATAATGAAATCATCTGGCAACAGAGATGAGGATTGTTATTGAAAAGTAAATGAAGCAATGATGAATATCAAATTATAAATCCAACTTGATTAGATTATTTATCTTTTCTCCCTGGGTTGCTAAACTTATTTTTTTTTCTTCTGTGACATTCTTATAAATAAAATTATATTCCCTTCTGTACATGAGCACAAGTTCAACAAATTCTCTCTCTGCTTCTGCCCTCTCTCTCTCTCTCTCTGTCTCTCTCTCTCTTGCTATGTCTCTGTATCTGTCACTTTTTTCTCCTTCCAGTAGCACCATCACAGATTTTATTTCGTACCTCTATTTATTGCCTTCCACTTACAAAAAAGTAAAAGTTCCTACTGACTGCAAGCTAAATTCTCTGAGTTACAAAAAATAGAAAGTCAGGGCTTATAATGGCAGAGGACAGCCTTTTAACTAGAATGGTCTGAGCACACCACTATAATTTTACTTTTTGTCTAATTCTGACCAGAACCACCACAGATCATGTTAAGTGCCATTCTGGAAGTTTGAAAATTCCCAAGAGGGGCCACATAACGCAGTTAGTGACTAGTGAGTATCTGGTGTATATGTGAGAAAAGGAGAAATGAAAGGGGAAAGGAGACAGCTGGCACGTTCTTAAATACCCACCATTTAGAGCCACACTGAGAGCAAGATACAAACACTAAGGAGAAAGCAATGAGTAGTGGCATGAAGTTCTGAAAAGAAAAATCTGTCAGAATTTTTGGCTTAGCTGCTATGTCAGTAAAATTTGAATTAATTTGTTCATTTTTTTTTGCATTTCATCCCGTTTGATTTGGGATGGCATACTTCCTGTGTGCTTTGCTTAATGTAAAGAGCAATAGGTGGTAGAATCTAAATAAATATATGAACTGTTTCTATGTTAGACACTGGGTTTGTCAGCATCAATCATTCTTCCAAGCTATCTTTGTCTCCCGAATTTACTGCTGTAATCATTCTCTAAACATGTGAAACACATTGTGAAATAAATGAACCATTATCTTCTTTGGCTTTACTACTTCCTAAACAAGAAAATGACTTTGTACTTTTAGCTGACATTTTGTCTCCATGTGGAGAATATAAAGCTTTGTTGTGAAAGATCTGAAAACTTGGTATTCTGGAGAAATACAGTTTGTTGCTAAAGACATATAAGTCCTTATTTCATGTTCCATGTTTAAAAAATATACTATAGGAATTTTTAACGTTCTCTAAATTTAGTAGAAACTGATTTTAGAGTTCAATTAGCAATATGCATAGTATAATAAAAACATTTTAGAAAAATGTGTAATTAGTCAAATCTGCATTCATATAATGAAATAACAGAGTTAGAATATATATGAAGTAAATATAATTTTATTTAGATCTCAGGACCTGAGATTCACAGTTCATGATTTGTTGGCCTCATTAGTTTGGTATTTATAATGATAGTAGTACATCAAGACAGGGCTACATATAGAAGAGAATGTTCACATCAGAAACAAAATTAGAGCTGGCTTTGGTGGCACACCCCTGTAATCCCAGCACTTGTGAGGCAGTCATAAGGATCAATGTGATTTCAAGACCAGCCTGGGCCACAAAATGAGGTCAAGGCCAGCCTGAACTGCACAGTAAGATGCTGTTTCTAAAATAAAAGTAAAAAGAAAAAGATTTTTTAATGAGTAGTACCAACATATTCTTATAAAATAATTATGAAAATTCAGCCATAGGAAAGCTATAAAAAATTATTAACAGAAATATCTCATTACACTGATGACCTCAGTAACACCTATTGCCCCACCCACTACAGGTTCTGCAACTTTTCAAAACTGCCGCAATGGTCTCCAAGCCAATAACGTATGGAAATTTATGGCATGCTCAACAGGCAAATGCAATAATCTACTGTAGAAAACTTTAGATTTGTATTCCAAGAAGTGAAGCATTAATTTAAATTCATTGATTCAGGAGAATAGAGCTATATTGACATATTAAGAGTGTTTTATTTTGTAATATGAACAGTGGCTACATGGGTATATTTGCTTCGTGGACATTAGTTGAGTCATATCTACATATTTTCAAAATGTATGTGAATATACACTATGTGAAATATATAAATAAAAGTCCAGCAGAATTGTAGAAAAAATGTGCAAAGTTAGGCTACTAATTTTCCCAGGGGGAAATTCATTTCTATGCAACACCATGAATATTAATAGCACAAAGTTAATTTCATTTTCTACAATGTAATAGTTTTTTCTAATTGGCATATTACTCGTAGTATGAATAAAAACATTTTTTTCTTAACCTACTGGTGGTAAGTTCTGTATAAACAGATGAATTTGGAAACAGAAATGTAGTCTTATGAATTATGTGACTTATAAATTTCAATGTTGGTGCTCACAAGACAGAGGAGGAAACCACAGTTTTTCGATTTTGAAAAAGTCCACAATCATATACATATTAAGGAGTGAAAAAGTACTTCTGGAGAATTCCAAAGTTATCCAAAGCTTCAGCAACAAACTGGAATGAAATAAAAGACTGGAAGTTTATTTTGGTAAACAGCATCAGCCAGTTAAGACCATGTTAAGACCATGGCATTTCTGGCTTAAGGCAGAAATGCCATGGCAAGATTTTGTAGGAAGCTTCATGTGTCACGGCAGGTAGGAAGCAGAGATGAAAATTGGAATCAAGAAGAATGATACCCACTCCCAGTCACAGCTACAGTGACTCACCTCCTCTGACCAGGTCTCATGACTGAGCATGAGACTTTTGGAGGCCATTTTACCTCCAAATTATAACGTGCTTCTCCTGGCCTCCAAAAGATTCATGTCCATCTTATACCAAGTGTATTTAGTCAGTCTCTAAGAGGTAACAAGATCTTAACCATTCCAGATTAGTCACAGTGTCTTCTCTGAGCCTCAAAGTAAGATATTAGCTTAAAATCTCTTTAAAAATAAAAAAGGAAATGAATGTTTTCAATATATATTAGCATACAATAAACATTTCTACTCTAAAGGGGAGGAATAATGGGATAAGAGGAAATGGGGCCAAAGCGAAGCCCAAACCCAGCAAAGCGAATTCAATTCCTATACTTTCAGTACAAGTTCCTAGGGTAACTTTTGTTGAGATGTGTGGTGCAACAGGCTTACGGAGCCTCTGCTCTATGGCCTTGCTTGTTGCTGATCATCTGGTCTGTTTTGGCTTGGTTCAACTCTCTTCCTGTGGTTAGCTTTGGCAAATTTTCACATTCCTTGCATCTTCAAATTCCTGGGATCTCTGCAGCACTTTGGCTACACTTCCATGCATTCATGCTTCACCCAGAAATAAGCACACTCTAGGGCCTTGGGCATCTTCTAAAATAATCAAGGAAAACTCTATTACCTCATATCTGCATTCCTTATGGCAGAAAACCAGCTCCATGTGATAATTCCAAAGATTGCCTCCCTCTCAAGCAGTAGCATTGCATTTTGATCCTTGGCCTCTGAGTATCTGGATGTCTGAGATTGAACTGACTAATGAGGACTAAATCCCTGAGGGACCCCTTCTGGAGAAAGGTCCCTGTGGTTCTCAAAAAAGAAAATCTTTCATTTATTCCTATAGTACGTGGGATCTTATGAGATCCCTTTAAGTCATCTCTTCTATTGTTCTAATGTGAAGTAAGTGAAGTGTCTTCTTTCTCCTCCTCCTCCTCCTC
>PVJA010035181.1:0-21986 GCA_004027025.1 Myocastor coypus
AGCTCTTCTGAAGTTTTAAACCAGTACTACATAATGAAACAGCTCCGCGATAAATTATATATTATGTGTCAGGGCAGAGCCATAGTGACAAAAATAGTGCAATTAAATAATGAAAATTTAAAAAAATAAAAGATGGCACAGAGCCTCGGGGCAGCTGCACCCTGGAAGCATGTAGGAATTCACCCTGTGGAAGGAGACAGTGCCTTCAGGGAGGAAAGACTCCGCTCTGGTGGCAGGAGCTCAGCCTACCTTTCATTAACATTATCACACTTTCAAATAAGAACTCACCTTTAAAAATGCAAATAAGTTCACACATCAAAAAGTAAATCTGGACATGCCAAATAGCTCAGTGAATTATAAAGCACCTGCAAGCAGGTGCAGGGGGCCGAGGGGGGAGGGGGGCATTAGATCCCAGGGCCTGCTGTGCCGGCCTGACCCAAGGGTGTACTGAGGTAGCAATTGAGGCTTGGCCCAGGCCTGTAATCCCAGCTCTCGGGAGGCTGAAAACAGGAGAATCACAAGTGAGTCTAATCTAGTAGTGAGACCCGAGACAGCCTGTTAGGCCCTTCCCTAAAATACAAAAGTAAACCTAAAACTGCTCTGAAAAAATAAAGTGTAATTTTTTAAAAATGTAAGTAGTATGGGCTGGGGAGATAGCTCAGTAGTAGAATAAGTGCTTGCTTGGCAAGCGCAAGTGCCTGAGTTCAATCCCTGGTTACACACACATACATACATGCACGCACACACACACACACACACAAAAGGTAACAATGTAAGTAGTAGGTTGCATGCTTAGCATCCTAAAGGAACTGAGTTCAATCCCTAGCACCAAATGAAAAAGAATTTAAAGTAATGACAGCTTAAGATAGTTTCAGCAAACTGCTATACATTTACAACAAGTTAGCAAGTAAATAACTTAGTCCAGGGCCATGGATATAGCTCGGTAACACAAGCACCTGTTTGGCAAGAGCAAGGTCCTGAGCTCCATTCCAGGTACCAAAAAAAACTTAGTCTATCACTAAAGGAACAGAACACAATAGATCATGGAAATAGGCAGAAGGAGAGACGCGAGGGCTCTAGGCAAGCGTGGAGAGCACAGCAGTGAAGGCACTGCCCGTAACCAGGGTCTGCAGTGGCTTCTGCCCTTAACCTCAGAACTTGCTACCAAGCAGAAAGAACACTCAACCCTTACAGGCATTATTGCATTCAATACTAAAGGCATCTATTCTAGATGGCCATGTTTAAGGTATGTACTGTTTTTTTCAATTTTATTTTACAGTTGAGTAAACAGGATTTAAGCAGCACTTCTTGCAGCCCAAAGCAAGAGAGGAGAGCAGCAGAATGGAACACAGACCAGGACCCCTCAAGTCTGAACCCTGAGCTGAGTTCTCCACTGTATTTTCCACAGGTCCCCACTGATTACCTGGGATGTTTTGGTCATGTCACTTCAGGACTTGTTGGTACTGTTTGACACTGGTATGAAACAGTGACTCAAAAGGCGTGACTGGGGTGGGGGAGAGAGCTCAGCAGCACAGCACCTGCCTGGCACGCACAAGGTCCTGAGTTCAATTAATTCTCAGTACAGAATAGACAAGGGATGACGGGTGTGTCTAAGGGGCAAGTGGTGAGCTCTGATGAGGCCCAGAAAATATGATTCCATTAGGCCAGGGAATACTTCCTTTTTTTAAATTTTATTTTATTTATTCATTTTTTTCTTGTTTCAGAACTTTTGTTTGTTTGTTTTATTTATTTTTATGGCCGGCTCAGCATGTGGTGCCAGGGATCGAACCATGGTCACTGCAGCCGCCGGCAGGCACTTTAGACCACTGAGCCATCCTGCCGGGCCCCAAATACTTCCTTTTATGTGAAAGTTAAAAAAAAAAAAAAAAAAAAAAAAAAAAAAAAAAAATCCTTAGGGCTGGCAAGATAGCTCAGTGGTCTAAAGTGCATGGTTAGGCAAGCTTAGGCAAGTGCGCAGGGATTGCAGTTCAATCCCTGGCACCACATGCCGTGCCAGCCCTGCCCCCAGGGTGGGCTGAGCAGGCCATAAAAATAAAAAATAAATAAAAATCTTAAATTGTTGAATTGAAAAAAAGTGTGCTGCATCCTCTCACCTGTGAAGCCGTCCTCACCACCTTCCAGCAAGTGCCTAGCAGAGGTGGTGAACCTCCTAGAGCTGCACTGAGAGAAACGGCCAGCAGCGGCACCCACACCACAGGTCTGCCACCACCGTCCTACAGAAACTGACAGCAGAGCTCTGTGGCGGGTTACTCCAGACAATAGGAACCGTATGGCTTGGCCCCAACTACTGCTTTTCTTCACATCTTCATTCGCTTTACCTCTTTTTTTTTTTTTTTTGTCTTTTTGAGACAGGGTCTCGCTATGCAGTTGAGGCTGGTCCCGCGCTCACTTTTGTAGCCCAGGCTGGTCTCGAACTCGCACCAATCCTCCTGCCTCAGCCTCCCAAGTGCTGGGATTACAGGCGTGAGCCACCACGCCCAGCTCGCTTTACCTCTTATATGACCCAATGTGACACTTACTAATTACTCAATCTTCAGAAAATCAACAAGAGTTGTTTCGAACACTGGGCTTAATAAAAATTAGCATTTTCCCCATCACCTCTTTGGTTCTGGCTTTTAAAATAAAACCGATTTTGGCCTGGCAGCATGGTTCAGTGGTCTACAGCGCCTGTTTAGGAAAGCTTGGGTGGCTGCAGGGACCACAGTTCGATCCCTGGCACCACATGCTGCGTCAGCCCTGCCTTCAGGGCAGGCTGAGCCAGCCATAAAAACAAACAAACAAACAAACAAAAGTTCTGAAACAAGAAAAAAAATAAAATAAATAATAAAATAAAACTGATTCCTTCGAAAGCCAACACAGTCTTTGTACTCTTCTTTCCACTTGATGAGAGTAGTGTCTATCATTGTAAAACCTGTGTTTCCCTAGGGTGTTTCCATGGAAAGACTTGGTGTCCCACACATCATGTTCTACTCCACTTTCCCTTTGTTTCTGTGGGACACAGCCACTGAACCAACGTGTCATGATCTTCACGCCGTGACTCGAACAGCTCCCTCCCAAGTTACAGCCTGCCGTGTGACCTAACAAGCACGAGGTCCCTTCTGTCTCTGGCCCCCGTCCCATGAGCCGTTTCCTCTGTGAGGAGTTTGAAGTGTTCTCCTCAAAGGTCTCCCTCCAGGGAATAAGCACCTGGCCCTCCCAAAGCCACAGTGCTCTTGGCCATCCTGAAAACCTTCTACAGAGATGGCTCAGTGGTCTACGCCAAACAGCACTGCAGTCATTCCCGGGAGACCACGTCTAAGCACATAGACTTCATTCCTGTTAGCTTTGGAATATCTGTTAAACTTGATTAGACAGGCTTGTTACGCATCAATTAGCTTTACAGTTATTTCACATTAGTGGTTATTTCCACACTGCAAGTGACTCTTATTGCTACAGCAGTAGTGAGTCTAGTTCTTGTGGTTCCATATGATCTAACTAGCTGCCTGAGAAGAAAACTGGAGTCTGTAATAGATACAACATAAACTGAACTACACAACCAAATGTAGACAAGGAAAAGGTGGAAACGTTAAAAAAAATTCAAAGTAAACTGAACTATACCCCTTGCAAGCCGCAGGATTGAGAAAGACGGTCGCCTTCTTCACTTGAGCATTGGGAAGAATGAGCTGATTGCCAAATACCTTAAAAAGAGGAAAAGCCGTCAGTAAATCCCCTTCTATTCAGTATCAGTATCACAGATACTTTGGCATTCTGAAAGAGTCCACTTCCACCAGACATACTATCTAGTCTGGAGAAAGAAGCAACATTGATTTAGGGTTTCATATTAACAAACCACCATAGGCAAAAACAACGTACCACTATATAATGACAACAGCCTCAATTTTGTTTTGGAATAAAAACCGTGACTTTTTTCTCTCTATGCAACACAGCTGACTTTCTCATAAATATATAGCCAGGGGGCCACCAGCTATCAGAAGGGAAGTTTAATTCATGTGTAGTTAGTTTTCACAAGGTAGACTTTTTGCCTGCAGCTATCTATAAAACTCACTGAGTAGAAACCTTCTGTCAGCAGTTGACCTTCCTATCTTTCTCCATACAAGAAGGCAGCCCAGCAACCTTAGGGGCCTCTGCCAGCTTGCAGCCCTGTATGACTAAGAGCTGTAACTGAAAGGAGGAAAGAAATGGGAGGAGTCTCTACTGGGGACCCAGTCCTTGTTCACACGCTTGCTTCTAAGAAAATACTAAGTGAGCTCTTTTTTTACAGATTAGAAAATCAAGATTCCAACATTGAAAGTCACCGAGTTTATCAATGATGAGCCTTGCATTCATCTCTGTCTAGCTCCAAAACTGAAACCTCTCTCTGCTTATAAGAGTGACACTGATTCAGAGGCAGGGGACAAACGAAGGATTCAAATGGGAATGGAGTGGGAGCTAATGTCCCAGTGACATCTGGACTAGGGAGGAGAGTCACCAAAGAGAATGAGAACAGAAAGTACTGAAGAGGGCAGAAGTCCTAGCCTTGGGTGGCAGAGGGCAGGTCTAGGCCAAGGCAGCAGAATTTTAGACACACACAGTAAAGATGAAATGAAAATTATACAAACACATTTTATTAAGGAATTCTCTAAATCTACCATATCCTGGACAATCTTTTAAAGATACTTTCTTGCCAATATTTCTTGCTTAAAAAAAAAAAATCCCACAACTTTCTGATTACTTCAGAGAGACATACCTTCTTTATAAAGATGTTCTAGGGCCCGGTGGGATGGCTCATTGGTCTAAAGTGCCTGCTTAGGAAAGCTTGGGCGGCTGCAGGGACCGCGGTTCAATCCCCGGCACCACATGCTGCGCCAGCCCTGCCCTGAGGGCAGGCTGAGCCAGCCATAAAAATAAATAAACAAACAAAAGTTTTGAAACAAGAAAAAAAAATAAAGTAAAATTAAAAAAAATTTTAAAAAAGATGTTCTAGTACATTATCATCTCTATTCCATTTTTGCTCTTAATTAGACCTTAGCATTTTGCTGGCAGGTATCCAAATAAATAAATAAATAAATAAATAAAATTGTCATTTGTTCTTTCCCTCTAAGTCATCAAAAATGGCTTAACTAAACCAGCTCTCTGAGCTTCCAGACTTCAAATCTCAAGTACTTGACTATTCTTCTTTGTCCTAGGTTTTTTATTTTTCCCCAAGATTTTACATTGTTTTTTCTTTTCCTTTCGGCCAGCTCAGCCAGCCCTGAGGGCAGGGGTGACATGGCATGTGGTTCCAGGGATGGAACTGTACTCTCCTGTGCCTGCCTAAGCTACCCTAAGCAGGTACTTTGGACCACTGAGCTATCTCACAGCCCTCTACACTATTTTCATTAGTACATGTTGTAGCACATGACTGCCTTCCTGAGAGGAGCCAGTACAGGTACATAGTACATTTCAATTCTTTTTTTATCTCGAGTCCCTTCCCATCTGAGAAAGAGCTACATAGATTTGCTCTCTACTTGTAACTCAAGTCTCAGATTCAGAGTGGATTAAGGAGTTTATATAAGACTAAACTGAGTTCAGCTTACAGGACACTAAAAAGACATAGGCTGAAAGGATGCAATAGGTAGAGAAGGCTACAAGGGTAAATCTACCTCCTTTTGGCACATGGAAGCAATTAAAGCATGTGCTAGGGAAGAAAAGAATTTTCAAGCCGGGCGTGGTGGCGCACGCCTGTAATCCCAGTACTCGGGAGGCTGAGGCAGGAGGATCAGTGAGAGTTCGAGACCAGTCTGGGCTACCAAACTGAGCTCAAGGCCAGCCTGAACTCTACAGCGAGACCCTGTCTCAAAAAGACAAAAAAAAAAAAAAAAAAAAAAAAAAAAAAAAAAAAAAAAGAAAGAAAAAAGAATTTTCAGAATGGTAGGAAGAGGCCTAAAAGCAGTAAGAGGAAGGGAGGATGTTGGGGGGTGTAAATCACCTTTAACTTAATAAATATTAAAGTATTTCATAATTACATTGGTCTGAGCAGTGCATACTGTACACACACATCAAAGTACTGTACCATGTCCCAAACATACATATGGATTTTTTTCTTTTGGTTTTTTTGAGACAGGGTCTCACGATGCAGTTTAGGGTGGTCTTGAGAGGCCACTTTTATAGCCTAGGCTGGTCTCAAACTCACACCAATCCTCTGCCTTAGCCTCCCAAGTGCTGGGATTCCAGGTGTGCATTACCATACCTGGCCATACATACAGATCTTGCATCAATTAACAAAATAATTTTTAAAGTGTTTTAAAGTTTAGGTTGATGGGGCTGGGGAGACAGCTCAGTGGTCTAAGTGCATGCCTGGCAAGCACAAGGACACAAGTTTGATCCCTGGTCCTGCATGGTAGGCCCCAGAGCCACCCCAGATACCAGCAGTGGTGGCACATGCTTATAATCCCAACATGGGGAAGGCTGAGACAGGAAGATCACTATGAGTTTAAACTGCACAGCGAGACTCTGTAACAAAAAAAATAAATTAAATTAAACTTTAGGCCGATTTGTGAAACAAGTTGGAGCTAATAAGCAAAACTCCAAATCAAATTCTTAAGTTATAGATTTAGAAGAGTTATAGCACAACCACTGAAGAGAGGAATTTACTAATAGTAAATTAGTACATTACCATTGTCATTCACGAAAACATTTCAGAAACAAACATCAGGTATGTCACCTGCTTTCACTAATGTTTTATTCTTTTGTCATTTTTGATCTTCCTGTTTCCTTTTGGGTCTTTCTCATCTTAGAAGCTAACGTAACATAACAGGAAGGAAACAGTTACAGAAATCCATCTGCAGGTATTATGTGCAAATGGCATGAGGGCATGTGCTCTTCAAACCGAGAAGATCTATAATTCAACTATCATTACTACACCCAGAAGAGCGAAACTTAAGTGCGGGGTCATGAAGTTGGGATGAGAGAGCTATGCAGTGAGTCAGCTGCTACCCACCCAGGCTTTTAAAGCATGAATCAACAATTTTAAGGAGATTCCACTTGCAGCAGTAGCACCTGCTCTGAACTGACATCCTTGGGGTTTACTTGGACCAGAGATGGGTCAGGGGTTAGCCAGACCTTCAAGGACAACTGCAGACATCAGCAATTTCCCAGAATTCAGCTCACCCAGTTATGCATGCTTGGGAGAGATCCAGAAGTCAATGAGCCTAAAGGGGTGGGCGTTAGGACTGCTCCTGCCAGATGCTTAACTTCCTCCCCTTCTACTCGGAGCTGGCCCTCAGCCCAATGCATCCCAATAGTTTGAAACACAGCCAACCGCACTGATGCGAGACCCTGAGTGCCTCCCTGGAGTATCAGGGTTTCCTGCACCATGCAGATAAGGTAGGTTTTAACTTAATCACAGAAAACATCATTACCTGAGCTTCTTGACAGGCTGCTCTCCTTAGCAGGTTATCACTATCAAAGCAAACAAGAGAACCAACATTAGCTTTCAGAAGCGATTAGGACCCATACAAAATTTGTGAAGTTTTTGTTTTTTAATATATACATCTTGGGGCCCAGCAGGATGGCTCAGTGGTCTACAGCGCCTGCTTAGGCAAGTTTAGGTGGCTACAGGGACCATGGTTCGATCCCTGGCACCACATGCTGTGCCAGCCCTGCCCTCAGGGCAGGCTGAGCCAGCCATAAAAATAAGTAAACAAACAAACAAAAGTTCTGAAACAAGAAAAAAAAATATATATATACATCTCTTCCCTAGAAATAAAAATGGAAGACTAAATCATGCATGCACTTGAAAATAAATTTTCATTTTGTTCAGCAATTTTTACATTGGCTGAATAAAATTTTATGTTAAGTATTTCTATATTAGGGTATGCACAATAAGGCTCATTTCCCAAAAGTGTTCATATTCTAATCCCAAGAACTCAAGGATATGTTACTTTACATGGTAAAGGGGACATTGGAGATATGATTAAAATGTATGACTTTTATTGAGATTGAGAGGTTGTCCTGGATTATCTGGATGGACCCAACCTTTCTACCCAGTCCTTACAGCACAGCACCTCACTCTGCCACCTTTCATCAGAGGCAGATGGATCTCTGGAAGCATGGCCAGCTGCTCACTTGGAAGATGGAGGAGGCCACGAGCCAAAGAAAGTGGCAGCCTCTAGAAGCTCCAAAGGCCGGAAAGAAGTTTCTCTCACAAAGCCCACAGGAGGACAGCTCTTAGTCAGTGAAACGTGTGTTGGACTTCGGATCTGCAGATATTAAAGTGGCTTCCAGCCTTTCTCCTTGTGCTCTGCTTTAAATTTTTTTTCTAGTAGGCTGATTTCCTTATGCCTCCAATGCCTTGTCCTGTGAATGAACCCTGTGGGCCCTTCTGCACAGGAGCTTCAGGCCTCTGTAAAAGCTGCGATCCTGTCTGTGTCTCCACCGGTCTCTACCTCTTGCTTCCAGGTTTCCCTGCCACAATGGAAGACAGATCTCCGCAGTGCACTGGCTCCTCTGTCATGCACAAAGAACACTGCCCTTGCTATGTTTCAACTACACAGAATCCCATGCACCTCACTGGAGAGAGAACAGCTTCCACTGAGTATGTTAGGCGCCTCGGGTCACCTTTCCCCCCCTAAGTTCTTTGGTACTGGAAGTAAAATTTTGGTGGTTAACTTGTGATTAAGCATATTATAGAACTCAGGTCTCTTGAGCTTATTAATACGCTTGATTTATCAGAGCACTCTTCAAATATAAAAGATTTTGTGATAGTTAATTCCCTGAATTTAATGTGCCAAGTGGAATATGCTATCAATGTCACCTATAAGAAAGCCCAAATATGCTCCAGCTTAAATATTACAAAAGAAACTCCCACTGTAATCACATCTGATATCCAGGTGGTATTAACCATCTTGATCTTATTCTCTGAACCAGACTATTCTTAAAAATCAACTACATTCTTAAAAAGAAAGGATTTCTCCCATTGAAATATAGCAGTCTCTCTGACAACTATAACCAGGGGACTGGTTTCAGGAACTGCGAATATCAAAAATCATTACTTGTAAGCACTCAATACAAGGTAAATTCTATGGAAATAGTGGTTGCACTCTATTGTTCAGGAAATAATGGCAAGAAGTATAACCTATTCTTATTCAGGTCCTATACTTTTTTTTCCTGGTATATATAGTTTTTATCTGCACTTAGTTGAATCCATAGATATGCTGGGTCAATTGAATTCTGAAAGAAATTCTCAAGTAATTTTAGCAAAGGTCGTTGGAAGAAGAAAATTTTTTTAAACTCAGAAAGCAACTACCGTGTGTCAGATACTAAGTTTTCACAAAGGTTTAATCTTGGTCACGATCTTGCAAGTCAGCAATGATGATGGCTTTTTTTTTTTTTTAATTTCATTTTTAAAAAGCCTTTTTATTCATTTATTTATTTGGCATAGGGTCTCACTACACAGCTTGGACTCACAGTGATCCTCCTATCTCAGCCTCCCTAGCACTGGGATCACAGGCATGTGTCACCATGCCCGGTTTTGGTGGCCTTTGTGGTATACCCAGAGTTCCAGGGCTGGCATGGCATGTGGTACCGGGGATTGAACCCGGGTCCTTATCCCTGCCAGGGAGGTGCTTATACTGCAGAGCTATTTCCCCAGCCCAGCAATTATTACAGAATATAGAATATTCTTATTTTGCAGATGAGGAAACAGGATTCAAGGAGGGTGACTGGCCCAAGAACTCAGTGAGTGGGCAGAGCTAGAGCAGAAAACCAATCTGATGCTAAGCAGATGCCTCACAGTGTGTTCCACACTGTGGACAGTACTACATGGACATTCTTTCAGAGGTAGGCATTCTATATTGCTAATTATATTGTCCTCAGTTTCATCTAATAGAACTTCTACAATTTATGTTGCTCTGTGTTTGTAAATATAAACATAAATCTCCCAAAGAATAGCCAGTGGAGGGGGAAAAAAAAAAACTCAATACAAAATGCTGGCTGTGGCCCCCAAACAGAACCTGGTTCTATCCACAGGAAGAAGATCAAGTGGTAAATGTGTCATTGTAAAAGGTGTGTTTCTTGATAAATAATTCCATAGCCTAGGAACCTGAGATGTTGTGGTAAACCAGTGCAACATTCCCTGCCTTCATAAAGTTTATAGTTTACATAAACACCCAAGTGCAATTTTTTTCTTTTTGGTACCAACTCTGGACCTTGCACTCGCCAAGACGACACTTGGCTGCTGAGCTATCTCTCAGCCTTTAGAAAAGAACTATGACAATTCCACAGGCAGTCCTGTGTCAACTCAACTTACTTCTGCATACAACAGGCACAACAAGGGGCACCTAACCCACTCTAGTGAGAATAAGAGAGCACTTTTTACAGGGCATGGCACTGATCTCGTGGAAAAACTGAGCTGCCAGACAGAAACAAGAAGTACAATTCAGTAGGTGGGCACATGTGAAAGCCTGCAGGTGCCAACACATAACCAGCTTTGGAAAGGAAAGCCCTCAAGATGTGCCAAGAGAGGCAGCAGGCTGCAGCAGGAACAGCAAGGGAGGCAGGTGTGGGAGGCAGGGAGGGGCCGGCACTCCCAGGGCCCTCAAGCTATTTAAACAGTTTGGATTCTACTTGAAGGCCCCTGAAGAGGCCATAAAGAGTTTTAAGAACCTTGATAGGAGGAGATTTCCATTTTAGAGGGATCATTCTGAGCACAGCAGGAAGGAGGCATTAGTTAGAGGTCAAGCCAATCTGGAGACACCAGGCCGGCTTCCTCATTGTCTTAGCTCAGTGATCATGACCAGAACTAGGACTGAGGCAGAGGGCCAGAGAGAAGAGGACAGAGTCAGCAGAGAGTCTGGGAGGTAAGCTTGCAGGATGGAACTAGAGGGACAAGAGGAGTCAAGGGCCACGTCCACATTCTGCACAGAGACCTGGTGGGAGGCAGTGCCATTTCCAGGGACAGAATGAAGCCGAAGTACAGATGGAGAAGGGTAAAGGCTGAGTGTAGTTCTAACTCAGTCGGTGGGAGGTAAGAATGCGAGGCCAGGTGGGAGGAAGAGACAGCTGGAAACTACAAGTCTGGAATTGTGGGTAGCAGTGTTGGTTACATGGTCAGGCAAGGGATGAGAACAGATGAACTCTAGGAGAAGGACCGCAATAGAAGAAGCAGGAAGAAGACACAGCCTGAGTATTGAGACAGTTTACAGAGAGCACCAAGTGAACCTCAGCTAAACTAAAACTGCACTTCATGTGAAAGTCAGAAAAAACGCAGTAGATAATTGAGGAAAAAAGGCTAAGTTCTCCAGCATCATTCTCCTTGACATTGCTTCTGTGCTTGGCAACATGCATGTTACGCTCCTCCTAAGAGACCCAATGGAGGGGCTGGGCAGATAGCTCTGTAGCACAAGTGCCTGCCTGGCAAGTGCAAGGTTGTGAGTTCAAACCCCAGTCCTGCCCCAAAAAAAAAAAAAAAAAAAAAAAAGACCCTATGGAATTTGTATCTCCAAGAGTCAGGTGATCATTTTATTTCTCCCTTTACAAGGAGGTGGCCAACTAGATAGCTCTTTCAACTAATAAAGCACCTGCTTAGGCAGGCACAACTGGAGTTCGATCCCCAGCATGCTGAGCAGGCCCTGTCCCCAGGGCACAGTGAGATGGTGACTGAGACTGGGCATGGTGGTGATGCCTATAATTCCAGCACTTGGGAGGCTGAAAACAGGAGGATCACTATGATTCTGATCTGTGTAGTGAGACCTTATAGACCCTGTACTAAATACTTAAAAGATAAATAAATAAAAATTAAAAAGTGAAAGGAGGGGATACCTCCATCTGAGTCAAATACCATATGAGCCAGGCCCTTAGCCTGACAAAACACAAACTGCTTGTCTTATCTTCCTTCTAGATTATAAAGTTCTTAAGGTTGTAGATAATTCAGCACTCTATCTTCCCTAGTCCACAATGCAGACTCCTACAGATAGAGCGGACTCAGTAAATACTTCTTAATAAGTAAGTGGTAAATGTTTGAACAGAAAAGATTGGCTTTCTGCATTCCAACAGGCAGACTCCTAGATGGGAAAGCAAAGGTTATTCTTGGTGTGAGTATCTGCGTTCTCGAACCAACAGGTCCACTAGGGTGGCTCTTCAATGCGAGTCCCATCAACCAGAGCAAGAGTCACAATGGTGAAGGACAGGATTAAGAACCCAGAACTAGGAGCTTCACCAGCCAGAGACGATCCCAGCAGGGCACATGTACATGCATGCACACAGGTGCAGAATGTGATGGAACCAGTAACCTCAGAGAGGGCTGAGTTGAGTTCTTCAGTGAGCGCTACAACTATTCCGGCACCTGATGAACTCTGGTCATCAGAAAACTCCAGACTAGCACCGAACCTACCAAAGTAACTGAACATAGACTCGGAAGCCCACATTCTTCTTGCTACACTAAGCTGTCTCTGTGAACTGAAGTTAAACAGAATTTACAGGTGTTATAAAATGTAGTGATACCAGAAAGGGTCCCTGAAGATCTGCTCAGCACTGAAACGCAAGTTCTCTGACAGAAAGAAATTAGGAGCCTCTGGATTGGAAAATGAAAAAAATCTGCTGATGTCACTGCCTGAGGCTTTAACAGAATATGAACATGTCTGTTACTACAGGTAATGGGATGCTCTCAATTTATTCTAAGCCATAAATGTTTTATTTATTACTTTAAGACTGCAAAATAAGATAAGTTGTTATTTCAATAACAACTTTACATGGAAAGAAAAATCACACTGATCCATCCTACTCCTCAAAAAGGATATTTCCCACTACAGTCTTGAGGCAAATTGTACAGCAATTTCTACCACCGCATTTCCCTTGGTGCATGCAAACACCATTTTTGCTTTGCACGAAATAGATTTCAACTTCAGATGTTTATAACAACCACTTCAACTTATCCTAGCTTCCCTAGAATAATGAGTCATTATATTGTCAATGGCTGCGCCCACTGGTTTTTCCATGGAGGAGCAAGGGGTAGGAGAGAAATGGAAGCAAAGTGGGAAATGAATCTTGGAAAGGTGAGTGCAGAGGGGATGAGCCTCTCAAAACTATCCATCCATCATAACCTCCTCTCCATGGCCTGATTCATCACCCATAAAGGTAAGGACTACTGCAGCAAGCTTCCGTTACCACCTTAAAAGGAAGACCTTGGGCTTAACTGGAGGAAACACAGCCTGCTAATGAAGAACAATTGGTCTATCTTTAAAAAAAAAAAAATGGAGAAAATAGGTAGCAAGACAGGGTAGAATACTAAGAGAATGTGAAAGTGTTAGTGATGTGTAGGGATCCCTGCTCTAGCCTTGCCCTTTAACCAAGGATGTTATCTCCGGTCCTCAGAGCCTCCAGAGGAGGGGCTACCTGCTGCCCAAGAAATTGGTGTCTTCTCACCTCCCCAAGCACTGGTGCTAAGAAAGTTCCCTAAAGGCATGAAAGCATAATGGGGTGAAAAAGAGACTGCGTTGCTATCCATTTCTTAAGTGTTGTCCGTCTGCATTTTAGTGCCTATCAGGATGCACAAAAGAAAACACAGGGGCAGGGGCTGGGGAGATAGCTCAGTAGAATAAGCGCTTGCCTGGCAAACGCAAGGACCTGAGTTCAATCCCCAGTCCCGCAAAAAAAAAGAAAACACAGGGGTAGCCAACAGCAAAAAGCCTGGCAAAAAAGAGAAAAAGTTAGCAAACTTCACCATCAAAAGTAAACGAAGTGTCTGGTGCTGCTTCTTGAGCTAGTAGAAAGTACACCACACTTGCATTTGGCAGTTCTGAGCTCACATGGTACCTCGGTATGCATTTGGGTTAAAATATTGAACAATGCAAGGGACAATATATTTTATTTTATTTATTTATTTTTTTTTGTCTTTTTGAGACAGGGTCTCACTATGCAGTTGAGGCTGGCCTTGAGCTCACTTTTGTAGCCCAAGCTGGTCTCAAACTCGCACCGATCCTCCTGCCTCAGCCTCCCAAGTGCTGGGATTACAGGCGTGCGCCACCACGCCCGGCGGGACAATATATTTTAATAATAATATAAAGCAAGCCAAGGGCATTTCCCCATGAATACAGGGAAAGGAGAGAGGGAGGGTGGTTGGAGACAAGAGGCAGATGGGCAAAAGGAACAGAGGAGTCAAATTCATAGTTAGGAGAATAACTCAGTGCTAAATTAATATAACAGCTACCCTAAGGGATGAGACACAGACAAATAGAGTTGCTATATCTCATGTCTCAAGTCATTTCTCCCAAGAAGATGCAGCCAAAATATTTTACCCCATTTTACATACAAGTTGTATGATTTTCCCCAGAATTTCCCACTGTTAAATTATGAACTCCTAAATGTTTTCAGTAATTTTCAGGTTTACAATCCTTGCTTTCTCTACCTTTATTCCTCAGCCAAAGCACAAAAGCCATACAGCAGTGAAGCAAATACAATGGCTTCATCAAAGGCATCCGAGCCCAAGCTCCATTTCATAGAAATCTCAATTTTATACCTGGAGGAGTCCTTCACAATTATCAGACCCAATGCTTTTCAACTCCTCTCCACATATCTTAGTCCCTATCAATCAAATGGCATGGCAACATCTTACTAGCAAAACATCGCAGTGGCACTAACCCTCATCCAGACAAGGACACGTACCCAATCCCATGTAGTTCCCACTAGTTCCGATCTCCAGGTCCCAAGTAATTCTGGTATATTCATGCAAGCTGCATTTTTCTCATCTCCTTGGAGCTCTTTAAAAAATACCAGGTCTAGTCTGAGGAAACCTACAGTCTGGGGATTGGCCTACTGCTAGAGCTTAGAACTAAAACTGAAATAACCTGATTCTCAACATGGCATTGTCTCGCTCCACATTCAGCTTGCATTCTGTGTCGTGCCGCTCTCCCCATAGGACAAAGGTGGGCAATCAACAAAAGCACTGTCCAACATTTCATCCTACCCACAGGCAAACGTCACCAATAGCTGCGTAATTCATGCTTCAGCACTACAGTAGTTAGTACACTTCTTTCCTGCCCATGGACTTATTAGTAAAAGCCTAACAAACATATATGCCCACACTATTCTCTAATTCAAGAACACTTACCTACAAAAGATTCAGCCTCTGTCCTTGTTAGGAAGGCCTCAACTCAGACCACATCCACTGGCTGCAATTAAGCTCTAGTTTGGTGCCTACTTTTTCTCACACTGTAATAAGAAATCAGAAAACCATCTTTTCCCAATCTTATTATCAGATCTCCACCATTTCAGTCTACACTTAGGTAAAACAGTGTATTTCTTGTGAATACCTCAAGGACCAGCTAATTTCTCAGGCTTTTTCCCCCTGCTGTTCAGGACAGGAAATGACGTAAGGAGGGAGGACACTCCTAGGGGGGCTGCCACAGAACTAAGTTAATCAGCTGGGCCTGCTCCGTAGGACTTTTCACTAACCAGCGCAGTGGTTCTGCGGTGCATCTTCTTATCCTGCTGACCAAGGGAAAAAGAGGTGGAGGAAGCCTTTGTCCCTCGTGTTGTCTTTTTCCCCTCCTAGAACATGAACTCAAACTTTCAGTCCCCCATTGTAGCCTCAGCTCCCTTCATTATATCAGCTTCTCTTCCTACCTCATCTGTAGCTTGGTTTTATGCTGAGACCCATTCTGAATTACTAACAGGCAAGGCCTCTGCTGCTCCCAAAGGGCGTCCTCCTCAGAGCCACCACCACCTACTCTTTTGATGCTTTCTAGTCCTAATTTTCAAAAGTTCTGATGTTCTTCATGGTTGGCCCATTTCTCCCACTCTCTGCCTTTTCCCCAACCATTCATTTCCATCCAACAGTCCAATTTAAGTATTCTATGCCAGGTAGTTTTCCTCTTTGTTCTGTGTAGCATTAACTTTACTAGGCAAACAAAACAAGTTCTTTCTGTTCCACTCGCCATTATGCATTTGCATATGAAACTATAAGCAAATACCCATTGAGCTGTGGTTATATTCAAGGTACTCAAATCTATTTACACAGACAACAGAAAGCATTACAAAGAGATTATGAAGCTATTCCAGAAGACAGCGAAGGATGAGCCTAACAGTTCTCTATAAATAGCCCGTGTGTGATGGTACTCTCTTTGGGTACCAGCATACATGATAGATCTGGCCAACTTCTGACCCGCAAACACATAAGGGGGCCACTTTTGTCAGCATTCTGCCATCCTGCAACATTCAAGATGTTGGCTACTACCTAGAGAGTGGCTGGTTTTAGCACCAGCTTGGATATTCTCTCTGCAGTGCTTGGAACAAGCTACACTACTGATATAAAAATCATTATAAATTATGCAAAACCAACGGAACAAATATAACTTTCAGCAGATCTCCTGCCTTCTACCTCAAGCCTCCTTTCACTAGTATATGGGAAGCAGTAAACAATACAGAGTTTTAAAAAAAGAAATTTGTTTTCTAGATAATCTAAAGAGAGTTGAAAGGAAAAGGAATATAATGAAACTCCATCTACTTAAAAAAAAAAAATTCTCCAATTCTCTATCAAACCTAGGCTGACAGGCATGTTATTTAATTGCCCACAAATGAGCTTCTTGAAATAGCACCCATTAATACCCCAATTTCAGCATCAGCCTGTGCACAGAGAATAAAGATGAATGGTGAAATGGCTGAAAAGCAAAAGGGCTTTCTCAAAATTTCAAGGAAATCTGAAATGAGGAAAAGCCATGGGGAGATCAAGCTCTAACTTCCCAGGCCCCAGACCACTGGCGGTAGTCAGAGGCTAACTGGAACAGACTTCAAGGTGAAACGCCTTTGTCAGAAAACCCACAGCTACTGAAGAATGAAATACAAGGCATTCTCGAAATCACAACCTGCACCAAAAGAAAAACAGAAGTCTAGCCAAGTGTGGTTCATGCATAATTTACCCTGGCATCTAACACATTCCCTCCTGGATCTCCTGTCAGGGCTTGTGACTCAGCACATCTAAACCAGAATATAATTCCAACTCCTCTCCCAGCCACTTCTCCCTGCGACCTTTCTCCTTCTGTACGATTGATTAGCCTAGTCTTAAAGCCAAATGGTTTCTCCTACATTCTTCACCATCAACCAAACACCTAGCCAATCATCTAGTAAAAAGAGCAGCTAGTATTTGTGGAAGGCTGAGCCAGGCACAGGACTGCACACTTGACACCTATCTCCTAAAGAACATAATGTTACAACTTACCTACTATAAAACATAAGCAGCCTGACAGGCATGATGGCACAGGTGAGTGGCTCCGGTGCTCTGGGAAGCTGAGGTAGGAGGAGCACAAGTTCAAGCCCAAGTGTGGGTAATTTAGAGACTCAGCAAGACTCTGTCTCAAAAGAAAACACTAAAAAGGGATAGGGATGCCGCTCTGCCAATACGCAACTCTGCCCCCAGGTAATTCACACCAGGCTTCACAAATTGCGTGCTGTGAGCATCCACTTCCTGTCTGTGCTTCTGTACCTGTGAGAGGACCTAGAACACAGGTGTGCTCATGCTGCCAGGCTGAACTCAAAGGACAACTTTGTTATGAAGCTTTTCCTGAAGAGGAAGGAACAGCCAAGAGAAGAAGAAAAGATGTGCTACTGAGGACCAAGAGCACTCTTTGTGGCAGGTGCTGTTCTCTGAAAGCTCTGCATTACAACCTGCAGAAATGGCAGTTACTACCATCTCCAGGTTTACAGAAAGGGAATTCAAGCACAGAGAGGTTAAGTGGATTACCCAGGGCAGCACAGCTGCTAACTGTACAGCTGAGATTCAGATCTCCACCATCTGGCTCTGGAGCCTGCTCTTCATCATTCTGCCTGAGCTCTCAGAAGAGAGCCTTCTTTTTTTTTTTTTTTTTTTTTTGAGAAAGGGTCTCGTTATGCAGTTCAGGCTGGCCTTGAGCTCACTTTTGTAGCCCAGGCTGGTCTCGAACTCACACTGATCCTCCTGCCTCAGCCTCCCACGTGCTGAGATTACAGGCGTGCAACACCACGCCCGGCAAGAAGAGAACCTTCTTAACTTCCCCCTAGGTGGCCAGAATGCTCACATCTGAACCCAATAATCAATCTTAATATCACCAACAGGGCACCCAGAAACTACGCAGCTGCTGAGGCAATAACAAGAAATGCACTGCACCTATAAAAGCATTCTTGCCAAATGAGTTACGCTGAATCTAATTATGCCTCCCAACTAGCACTTCTCAAAGCATAATGCACAGATGGGTCTACCTGCAGCCTACATAGAATGCAAAGTCTGACTTAGCAGGCTCAGGCTGTTCCCTGAGATTCTGTATTTCTAAGAACCCCCAGGAGTTGCTAATACCGCCCAATCCTGGCACACACTGTGACCAGCAAAGCTCTACACCGTGGATCGAATCCCCGACTGATCAGACCCAGGACAGATGCAGAAACAAATTAAACAAGGCAAGGAGGAGGCAAGTGAGGTACCAGCCTCGGAGCAAAGCTGGGGGCACCATATGCAAAACAGATGACAACAACGAAATGCAGTAACACACCCAAAGACTTTAACGGTTCACAAAATAAAAAAGGAAATGCAAAAAGCTTATGATGAATACAACACATATCACAATCTTAAGTCAAGATCAGCATCACATTTTTTTGTGTCCTGGTCTCCAGCATGGCTCTGCACACTGAATACTACATAGAAGCCATCAGTCAAAGCTGGTGGAGAATTCTAGGGCAAAGGTAGGCTTAGATTTGGCTTCCAAAACATACATATGAGAAGGAGGGGAGCTATAGTTTGAGTCTTTAGTGCCAGACATAAGTGCATGTGTGAAACTTATTTCCACATTGATTTGAACAAAATTCATTGTAAAAGACACAATTTGGGGACCAGAGAAGTATAAATCAGACTATTAGGTGAAAGAAGAGAACTATTTATAATTAAGTTCATGATAAGAGCATAAGCTTACCTTTTACCTGAAGCTTACCTGAAGTATTTATGGTTAAAAGGATACCTCAAATTTCTTTCTTTTTTGTTTTTTTGGGTTTTTTTTTTGCAGGACTGGAGTTTGAACTCATGACCTTGCACTTGCCAGGCAGGCACTTGTCAAATATGTTTTCAAATGCTCCAGCAAAATGAAAAAGTAGAAGACATAGATGACATGAGATTAATTACTATGTTAAATGGAAACATTTAAGCCAAGTAGGCAGAGTATTTGAACAAAACAAAGAAATGATTCACAAATCCGACAGCTCCCAGAACCACATGGGAGCTTCGGCACTTGCAGAGACCAAGCAGAGGTTGCCCAAAACAACTTAGTCTGCTACAGCTTTGTCCACTGTAGTAGACAGCGGGCTCAGCATGATTGTTTATAGCGTGGCTAATTGGCAATAGTTAGTACGTTTGTCTTAGTTACTCTTCTCGTTTCTGAGACAAACACCCGACCCCCAAAATGCAGGAACAGTTACTGGAGGTTTCAATCCATATTCAGCTGGCTCCAAGGCAGAGAGGCACATGGCAGAAAACAACCTTTCATGGTTGCAGCTAAGAGCAAGAGCACAGGGAGAGGTAGCAGCAGCTCAAGCAGCTAACTACTCTTCCTACCTTACAATGAAATGCAAATCACCTGCCCCAGGGGACTTGCAGCACCCATTCTCAATTACAAATTCCAGAAGCCACCCCAGGACTGCATGAGGCTTTGTGGAGACAGCTATATACACAAACCATAACAATGCTCTACAATCAACCAAAGATCAGTTACTGTAATTCAATTCCATATGGTTTGGGCTGTTGGGGGCAGTGCAAGGGCCCTGTCTGGTGTTTGTTTGTTTGTTTGTTTATAGACACAAGACCTCCTTTTGTTGTTTAGGCTGGCCTGGCCCTGAACTCACTATGTAGCCCAGGCTGGCCTGGAGCTCACAGTCCTCCTGCCTTAGCCTCCTGCATACTGCGATTACAGGTGTGCGCCACTATGCCCAGCTTGGGTGCGCAGCCTGAATCAGTAACCTGTTACTAAATGCTGCAACAAGTGAAATGGCAACACTTGCTGTAGCTGGGTGAAGTTACAAGGAAACTCATTACTATTCTAATTTCTGTATGGTTAACATTACCATAGTAAATTTTAAAAAACAGTTCTTTTTTCCTTACACATGCCAACATTTCTTTTACATCTTCCAAAAGGACACAACACATACTGCCTTATGCATCTACCACAAAAATAGGTTCTATTCTCATTTTATGCTAGTAGCAGTGATTAAGTGTCACAATAATGTTGTAACAGCAAATAAAAGTGACGTTTTGCAAGCTTAAATAACTCGCCCAAAGTTACACATCCAGAAAGTGGTGACGGTGAGACTCAACCATACATCAAATTAAGTCAGAAACCGAGATTCAAAAGCACTACATTGCAACCACCTGTCTTAGGCCCCACAGGTCTTCTAGTGTAAAACCATCTAAGGAGAACCAGTGAGATAGCTCAGCAGACTAAGTGCCTGCCTAGGCAAGTATACAGACTGGGATTCAATCCCCATGCCACATGTTAAGCCATTTCTGTCTCCAGGCATGCTAAGCCAGCCACAGACTCCAGGTGTGGTAGCACATACCTTTAATCACAGCACTGGGGAGGTTGAAAACAGGAGGATCACCATAAATCCCAGCTACATGGTGAGATCCTGTACCAAACACATTAAAAACAAAAAACTACAAATCTTAGATTACAGTGGGTCTCAGGTGGTACCTTAGTCCCAAGCAACATTTGAGTCATTCGGGAAGGTCAGGATTAACACTACCTGATACTGATTTGTGGCGCAAAATTATCAGCTATGTGACCTGGGACAAATCTGTGTTTGCTCCTCTGCTTTTTGATGTAGGACTACCAATCTCAGGCTAGTATGAGATTTTTTTTTTCCCAATGTTTTATTTATTTGGTGCAGGGTCTCGCTCACTATGCAGACTGGACTCAGAATGACCTTCTTGCCTCAATCTCTCCAGCTCTGGGATGATAGGGGTGTGCCACCATGCCCAGTTTCAGTAGCTGGCATGGTGCATCCAGGGTTCCAAGGCTGGCATGATATGCAGTCTGAGGATCAAGCCTGGGTCCTTGTGTTTGCCAGGCAGGTACTCAGACTGCTAAGCTATCTTCCCAGCCCACTAGCATGAGACTAATAACCATCTCATAGTTATTAGAAAGATAAAAATGAGTCCATAAAAGCAAATTGGTCAGAATCATGCCTGGTAATCACTGATTAAATGGAAGCTATTATTCTTACTAAATTCTCAATAAAACTGAATGACACTGAACACTTCCCTTAGATAAACTCATAACCATTTATTTTTACCTCTTTTAAAACACTGTTTTCAACCATACAACTTGAAAGGTACCCCTCAACTACTGCTGAGAAAAATCGATGGGCAGTAACTATGATTCATGGTCCTATGTTTGGAGAAAAAAATTCTCACAGTAATACAAACAGATAAACACAGAGCTCAGGACCATGGCTATTTAGGCCTTGAAAGGTAATGTCATGTGATTTGTGAGATTCAAAAGTTCGAGGAGAAGGTAATCAGGAATTCTGAGTCAAGAGATGGTCATGACTGGGGCGCGGCGGGATGGCTCAGTGGTCTAAAGCGCCTGCTTGGGAAAGCTTGGGTGGCTTCAGGGACCGAGGTTCAATCCCCGGCACCACATGCTACGCCAGCCCTGCCCTCAGGACGGGCTGAGCTGGCCATAAAAATGAGTGAATAAACAAACAAAGGTTCTGAAACAACAAAAAAATAAATAAAATAAAAAATTATTTAAAAAAAAAAAAAAAGAGAGATGGTGATGACTAATCTTTTAGAGCTTTCAGTGACACAAACAAGGCTAGGCTCACCACCACTGGGCTAGATCCTCCAGTGAAATAAATGAGAGGCCATGCCGGGTTAGAAGCCATGGAGGGTGGCAGAACTGGTGCCCAAAGCACTGAGCCAAAGGACTTAGCCGAGGTCCCGGAGCCAGAGGAAGCAGCTGCAGAGCCTCTGGTAACTGCTGGGCCAAGGGGCTAGC
>PVJA010035182.1:0-22016 GCA_004027025.1 Myocastor coypus
CATTGTGTTCAGATAGAACCTAGGGCCTCGCACAAAGTGGGCAATTGCACCACAACGGATTTTGACTGGCACTTCTTTTGTTTTTTTGTTTTTTGGTTTTTTTTTTTTTTTTTTGGTGGAACTGGGGTTCGAACTTATGACCTTGAACTTGCCAGGTAGGCACTTGTGCCATGGTGCTATCTCCCTGGGCCCCTGACTGGCATTTTTGAAGGCATCAGTTTGGGTGCTCTCCATGCCAAACTGTCACAATTATGCCAAAACATACTCAACACATCTCCACAGTACATATGTGGAAAACATGTAAGAATCATCCAGTATGACAGAAAATACTTGTTTCTCAAAAAAAGAAAAAAATCTCTTCTTCCTGTTATTGGTAGTTCTGAGCTCAGATATTTTCCTTTTGGGGGATAAAAGATGCTTATGTAACCAGGCATAATGCTGTACCCCTGTAACCCCAGCACTCAGGAGACTGAGGCCGGAAGATTGCTTTGAGTTTGAGGCCAGCCTAGGCTACAAAGTAAGTTCAAAACCAACCTGAACACTGCAACTGTGAAACCTTGTCTCAAAAAAAAAAAAAAAAAAAAAAGCTTAAGTGAGCTGGGTACAATAATTCAAGCCTTTAGTCCCAGCTACTTGGTGGTTGAGACCACAGGATCATTGGAGCTCAAGAATTTGGGACCAGCCTTGACAACATAGTTCCCTCTCAAAAACAAAATAAAAACACCAATTAAATTTTAAAAGAAAAAATTAAGAGTGGAAAAGCTTACAGCCATGAAAGATAAGGAAATGAAGTCATATACGTTGACTTACACTGTAGAGTAATACAAGTCTAAGTAGAGTAGAAATCAGCAGTACAATACATTTATGTAAAGTTTTTAAACATTCATACCATCTGGCTACAGTGGTGTACACCTATAATCTCAGCTACTTGAGAGGAGGATCTCAAGTTCATGGCAAAATAAATAAATAAGTAAACAAGTTCACATGGCAAGCCTGGGGAGCTTTGCAAGACCCTCTCTCAAAATAAAATAAAGGCCTGGGGATATGGCTCCATGGTAGAGCACTCGTCTGATACCACAAACACAAGTTTCTGGGTTCTTTCCTTGAGGAACACTTCCCAGCCTCCTCTTCAAAGGACACTGATCACGCAGTGGGGGTGCACATGTGTAATCCCAGCACTCTGGAAGGTTGGGGCTAGAGGATCCTAAGTTTAAGACCAGTTAGGGCAGCTTGGCAGAATTAGCAAAACTCAGAGAATAAAAATATAAAAAGGGGCTTCTGGGGATGTAGCTCAGGTGAAAGATCCTAGGTTCACTTCCTACTACCACCACAAATAAATGATTCTAGTATATATACTGCTGAGGCAAGCACCACCAAAATAAATAAATAAAAGACCCCTCTCTGTGGTGCATCCCCTAAAGCCAGTGCCCATGTCTTGGTCTCCTTCACAGCCACGCTGGACAACTCTCCTGTGTCTCCTGCCTCGGCTGTCATTCCAAGCAGCCTCCTCCTCCTCCTGTGCCCACCTTTCCTTCGCAACTGCTCTGGCCACCTTTACAGGTGTGTTGTGTTGACCTCCAAGTGGACCTCTGTCTCTCTGTCTCTGTCTCTGTCTCTGACTGTCTCTCTTTCTCTGTCTGTCTATCTCTCTCTTTTTGAGGCAGGGCTTCACTATGCAGTCTTGGCTGGTCTTGAACTCATAGAAATCCTCCTGCCTCAGCTTCAGGAGTGCTGGGATTACAGACATAGCTCACCAAGTGGACATTGTTCTTGACAGCAGGCTGCAGAGTGAAGTGTGTGTGTGTGTGTGTGTGTGTGTGCAGGACTAGGACCTAGAGTGCTTCTCTAATGCTAGGCAAGCACTCTACCTCTGAACTACAACTCCAGCCCACATATTTTCCATCTTGAAGCTCCACCCTCTACACTTCTTTAGGTTTTTCCCACCTCCTGCCCTGTAACTTCCTGTCTTCTCTACTGACTCGATCCTGGAACTCCCCCACCACACACACACACACACACACACACACACACACACACACACACACACACACACGTCATCTCCCTCCTTTAAATGACTTCTTCCAGTTCCATGCTTTGTTTATTTTGGGGTACCAGGAATCAAACTCAGTACTGTGAGGTTGCCAGGCAGGTGCTGTGCCGCTGAGCTATATCCCTGACCCTCCATGCTTTTTATAATGCTGGGGATCAAACCCAGAACCTTGTACATGCTAAGCATGAGCTACCCAACCCCTAGTTTCAGGGCTTTACATGCATCTCTGTGCCCTGATATACACATTTACATCCTTGACCAAAATATCCAGTTCCTGCTTGACAGTAAAGACAGGCGAACCAAAATCCACTGCTCAGCAGCTCTGCTCCTGCCGCATCCACATGGATGCCCAACAGCTAGTAGGAACACATAACTGATCACCCAAGGATGCTTCTAAGAGCAAAAGGCCCCTCTTAGTTCACCTAGAACTATAGACATAACCTGAAACATATGAGAGAGGCCTTTCCATCACACCTTCAAAGCGGGAATCTCCAGAGTGCTCTATAATATGTCCCTCCCTCTAGTTCCTTTCCATCTTAGTAAGAGGAACTGCCTCCTGCCCATTTCCTCAAAAGAAAAAGCTAGGAATCTCAGGGGTGAACCCTGTCATCTTGATTCTTTCCTTTCTCTCGTCCCCCACATGACCAATCCATGAATTCTGCAACATCAATCTGCAGGCTACACATGGATCCCATTTCCACAGCAAGCGCCCTGGGCCAGCCAACCCCAGGCTTGCCTGCCAATTAGTCTTCCTGCCCCACCCCACTGCCCTGCAGTCTGTTCTCCACTCTGCGGCACAGCGAGCTTTCCGGGCCTCACTCAGATTGTGGTGTCCCGCAATTAAAAGCATTCCACGGCAAAGGGCTCATTGCCACTGGCAGTCGCAGATGAATCTCATCAACATAAGATTGGACGAAAGAAGCCAAAGAGACGAGAGTATAGACTGACATGTCCTTTATATAAAGCTGGGGACACATACATTGGGGTCACCAGAAGGCTCAAGAGTAAAGTCTTGCCATGCTGGCCCTGCCCCTGGGGCACCCTGAGAGGGCAATTGAGACAGCATGGTGGCATGTGCTTGCAATCCCAGTTCTTGGGAGGCTGTAAAAGGCGGATCAATACGAGTCCGATCTAGTAGTGAGACCCTTAACACCTTGTAGACACTTCCTTCCCTCTCCCCCAAAAAAGGATAAAGTCTTGTCTTGGGTGCTGATTGACCAAGAGTATTGGGTTCATGAAAATTTTAATTAAGCTTATGTATAGCTGTAATTATGTACTTTGTTGTTTTTTATGTACTGGGAACTAAACCCAAGGCTGTCATAATGGGTTACATCCCCAGTGCTTTTTTATTTTTTATTTTAAGCTAAAGTCTTGCTAAGTTGCCTGGCTGGACTTGAACCTCCTTATCCTTCTGCCTTAGCCTCCCAGAGCGCTAGAAGCCTAAGCGCGCACCCACTGTGGCCAGCTTTGTTTTGTTTTCCTCCCAGAAAGCAAGTAACAAGGGACCATTTGGATCTGTGTCTAGTGCTTGCTCAGAGCTTTATCACTGAGCTCTTTATGTTTGTTTTTAGTGTATTGGTACAGAGTCTCACTACACAGCTTGGACTCACAGTGATCTTCCTATTTTCAGCCTCCCCTGGGCTAGGATTACAGGCATGCGCTACCATGCCTGGACTCGGTGGTGGGCTCAGTGTGTGGGATGGGGGCGCAACACTGCATGTGGTGCCAGGGATTGAACCCTGGTCCCTGGTCCCTGGTCACTTAGTCCACTGAGCTATCTCTCTGGCCCTGTTTTTGCTCGTCATCTGGACCACTCTGCCACCAAATTCAGGCCCCCAGGGGCAAGGGATCTTGTCTCATGTGTCTTGCCACATCCCCAGAGTTGGGTTGTGCTTTTGGGGATCCGTCCGGGCCTGGACCTCCGCATTTACTGTTACTCTGCTCTCTTCTGAGACTTCTGGGCGCCCTCCCCCACTTCCTTCGGCCCTTGCTCCAATGATGCCTCCTCAGGGAAGCCTTTCCTCCCCACCCTGTGCTCTCCCTGCTCTATTTTCCACCATTCTTCTGGAAGCTCATCCTCTGATCTACCATGTGCTCCCCTGGTTCATTTACCATCCACCTCCTCACTGCCAGCTTCTAGGCAGCCAGATCCCATGCCAGGTCTCTCTGACCCAAGGCACTTGTTCTTAGGCTCCAGGAAGCTGCTGCCACATAGACACCCTGCATTCAGACAAGGGCCCAGCAGGGAGGTGTGCCCACCCACAGATGCCCTGGAAGTCCCCACCCCTAAGGACACCCAGGGTGTCCCTGGCTCGTGGACTGTCACAGAGGAAGTTGTCAATCCTGGCCCAAGATACCCCCAACTGTATCCCCCAAGTCCTCCGACACTGACAGCCTCCAGCTATCAGCCTGCTCCCCAGGCTGGCACACACCAGCTCCTGGCAGAGGGGCCAGTGTGTAATTAAAAACTTTGCAAGCTCCCTAATTGCCAGTTTTTCTCGAAAACTGGAAGGCTGCTGCTATTCTGAGCCATCCTTTTTGCTGGCTGCCTGAGGCATGTAGAGAGGAACAGGCAGAGACCAGGGCCAGGCTGGCGTGGAAGTGGCCCTGAAGAGGGCTGGCATGTGGCCAGAGACCAGACGTGGCACCAAGAGGGCTCAGAGCTGTCTGCTCTGTGGCTGCCTCCCTGCCTCCCCTCAGCCACCACTGCTTCCGCCTACACCCAGAACTGTGACATCAAACCAGCCAGGCCCATTCAATCTTTATTCAGGTGGCATAAAAATCACTATAAAAACTTTACAAAAGAGCCTCAGGGAGCTAATGGGGCCCTTCCCTGCCAAGGTCCCTGAGCTTCTGGGCACCGGAGGGAGACAGGAAAGAGGAAAGGAAGAGTCTTGGCCATGTCAGCATCTCTAAGGACTGGAAGGGAGATTGGGGGGAGGCATCAAGAGCGGGTCAGAGGCTGGCAGGTTATACCACCTTCCACCTACAGAAAGGGGCATAAGGCCCATAAGGAGGGGCAGATGATTTCAGGATGGTGTCTGACCCTAGGATATTGTCCTGCCTTCCCAGCTACCACCCTACCTCTCCTCTCCTCAGCCAGGGTGTTCACAGACATGCCCAAAGGTAGCCTCTGACTCTTGTGCCTATAACCATGGAGCAGCCCCAGCTGACGTGAGGACCAACCTAACTACCTCCTGACAAAACTAGGCTGACAGCTGCCCTCACACCTAGACTCTAGAAAGGATACCCTTTGAGCCACTTTAGAAGAAATGAAGAGAGATCCTGCCTACGGTTGCCTGACTGAAGAGAGATACCTGCCCTCCAGCCTGCCCGCCCCACCCTAGACACCCCAGGAAAAGCTGGAAGAGAACAGATCCTCTCCTCCTCATCTCTCCCGCACTGCCCATGGGCCCTGCCCCCATCCCACGAAGCTGGTTGGAAAAGTCACAAGTTGAAAGGTTGATCCAGGTAGGGGACTCAGGTTTCTGGTGGCCACACCCCCTCACTTGGGGCTGGTAAACTGGGGGTAATCCTCCTCTGAGGGGGGTGCAAGTTTCAAGTCAGGCCTGAAGGACTTGTCGTCATAGGGGAGGCCTTTCAGGTTGTAGATTGAGTCCTTGGTATCCGGGGAATCCTGTTGCTCCTGGAGCTGAGGCCGAGCACTAGGGTTGGGGTTCTTCACACTGCCCATAAAGAGGGGCAGGCCTGTGGTATCCTCAAAGATGAAGAAGAGAAAAGGGCGGTTCACACTGAAGGAGGAGAGGGACATGCGGGACATGGCTGTGCTGGTGGCCGCGGCTGCCTCCACGCCAACCTCGCTGAGCTCCAAGGTAGACTGATGCTGCACACTGGACACCACCAGCCTCTGGTCAGAGATCCCGCGCAGGTCCGGGTCCTGGAACAGCTCCTGCAGGCCTGGTCAGGGCAGCAGATGACTGGTCAGCACTGCCCTCTGCCCTGCAGGCTGCCTGAACCTGCTGGCGTCCTAGCCAGGGAGTACCTCAAACTCCAACTTCTACTTGACTTCTGTTCAACCTTTATATCTGTCTAGCTTAAATGTCACTTCCTCTAGGAAGCCTTCCTTGGAATCAGTACCTCTTCAATAGTCTCCTCAATAAGCTGGAGAGATCCTTTGGGCTGAACTGCTAAGTACTGATTCCTCTGGTGCCCACCCATTCAGCTGAGCATTGTCCAGGCTCCCAGTGCCTAACAAAATGCTTGCAATAGAATGGGGATATAGCTCATTGGCAAGGTGCCGGCCTGGCAAGGGTGGGGTCGTAAGTTTGATTCCTGGTACCAAGAAAAGTTCTCTAACAAATGGCTCCTGGGGGCCCCGGTGGGATGGCTCAGTGGTCTAAAGCGCCTACTTGGGAAAGCTTGGGCAGCTTCAGGGACCGCGGTTCAATCCCTGGCACCACATGCTGCGCCAGCCCTCCCCTGGGGCGGGCTGAGCCGGCCATACAAATCAGTGAATAAACAAACAAAGGTTCTGAAGCAAGAATGAATGAATGAATGAATGAATAAATAAATAAATACATTATTAAAAAAAAAAAAACAAATGGCTACTAAGGGCTGGCGAGATAGCTCAGCGGTCTAAAGCGCCTGCTCAGGCAAGCTTAGGCAAGCACAGGGACCGCAGTTTGATCCCGGGCACCACATGCTGCACCAGCCCCACCCCCAGGGCAGGCTGAGCCAGCCAATATATATATATATATATATATATGGCTACTAGGAAGATGTGTCACTTCAAAAGGTAGCAGTCCAGCTTCTCCTCCTTCCCCTTACAGCAGGCTCCCATGCCACACCGGGCTATCTACCCAGGATGATGTGCAGTACTTGGTCTCAGAGCAGAATAGGCTGCCCTCCCCTGGATTGTTCAGCTCACCCCAAGACAGAGACTCCAGAGATTCCTATCGACCATTCTCACCTCTCTCAGCCCCAGAAAAGGCCAGGACACAGCACAGGGCCAGCTGTGACTCAGTAGTCTCAGTAGTCCCAGTGCCAGCTGGAGGCCTCTCCCCATCCACACTGCCCTGCCCCACCCACGCACAGTCTCCTTACCCAGCTGGCTGAGGGTGGCTACGAGGTCCAGCTGATGTTTCAGATGCAGCTTAGGCAGCTGCACCTTGGTGGGCCTCTCTCGCACTGAGGGCTGGTTCAACGTGTCCCAGCTTAGGTTGGCCAGTACCTGGGACACGTTCCATTTAAAGTGAGTGGGCACCATGACCACAAAACTCATGTTGTTCTTAAAGGGGAAGTGAGCCACCTGCAGAGAAGGGAAGGAGGGACATGAGGCCCAGAAAGCACCCAAACCTAGCTGGGGTCTGAGCTAGGCACTGTGCTTCTGAGGTGACCAGACTGCCACTCAAGTCTGTCCGATCAGATGTGTGCTTGACCTCCTGGAACCTTCACTTCCTCATCCCTGCGGTGACACCACCTGTCCCACTCCAGGTGGACAGGTAGCCAAATTCTATCATGCTTTTAAGTCTTGCAGCAGTGTCTGCACTCCCTGGGCCACACTCAGCGAGTGGTGGGATCTCACTTTCTAGCTGTCCATGGGGACAGGCTGAGGAAGGAACCTGAGAACCCCTCTGCCCCTGTTTGTATGTGTCCAATAGATAGGCCACTGGTTTTTCTTTTTTCTTTTTTCTTTTTTTTTTGTGTGTGTGTGTCTTTTTGAGACAGGGTCTCGCTGTGCAGTTCAGGCTGGTCTTGAGCTCACTTTTGTAGCCCAGGCTGGTCTCGAACCTGCACCGATCCTCCTGCCTCAGCCTCCCGAGTGCTGGAATTACAGGTGTGAGCCACCACGCCCAGCCCAGGCCACTGGTTTTTCAGCTGGCATTTGGCCACTGCAAAAGGCCATACCCTCCCTACTCCCTCTTACCCTCACCCATGACTTTGCCAGCTGTGTGTGTATATTGAGATACTGAATAAGATCTTAGCTGAGCCATGTGTGGTAGCTCACGTATTAATTCCAGTACTCAGGAAGCTGCGGCAGGAGGATTACCATGAATTTGAGGCCAGCCTAAACTATGTAAGCAAGTTCAAGGTCAGCCCGCAGTTCATAGTGAAGCCCTGCCTCAAAAAGAAAAAAAAAAAAGATCTTATCTAAAGGGGTCCCTGCAGCTAAGAGTGTGGAAAGTGCTGGGCTTGAGAGTCTCTTTTGGCCACAGTTCCCTAAGTTCCAGCACAGCACCTGCACACGGGCTCCCTGCCGAGGCAGAGCATCAGCACCAGAGGCCTGGGCCTGCTGCAGAGGGACTGTAGGATGGGAAGGTCATGAGATGGACAGATGGAGATACAGGGTGAAGGGAGGGCAGGCAGGATGCAGCCTCTAGGGCAGAAGCGACAGGAGGAGGAGCACCCGTGGGGAAGGGAGCCAGACCACCATCTTACATGAGCTGGGGACAGGCTGGGCCACGGCTGCGGCATGGACTTGCCCTGCCCACAGACCCTGTGGGGCTCTGTAAGTGGCTCCTTCCTGCACAACTGATTGTGCTCTGTGTCATGGTCACCTTTCAAAACCAACTAACACTGCTGTCTCAGCCACAGCTGACTGGCCCAGCAACGGATGCTCAGCCATTTAAACAGACCACACGTAAGCAAAAAGCCAGGCAGGGCATGCCTGATACAGCTCGGCCCAGAACTTCATCCAATCAGAATGTTCTAAGCACAATGCCAAGAAATTGAACATAATTAGATCCTCTCCTCTAAGAAGCACTGGGTGAAAGCTTGGATGCAATCACGTTTGGGCTGCTGAAATCTGAATGGCTATCTGGCTGCTGGGGTGGTCCCATGCTACCTTACAATCCCTGTAATAATACCGGGGGCTGAGGGCATAGCTCAGGGATACCACATTTGTCTGGTATGCATCAGGCCCTGTATTGGCTCCCCAGAACCACAAAAAAACAGAGAACAAAACAGATAAACCGTTATTACCAAAAGTTTCCTGAATCTCACTCAACTCAAAGAATTCTCCTTGACCATGAAAAATATGTAAGATTTTCATCCTAAAATCCCTTCCCCCAAACTGAGCATGGCACTATGCGCCTGTCGTCTCAGCTACTTGGCAGACTGAGGGAAGAGAATCACTTGAGTTCAGAAGTTCAAGGCCAGCCTGGGCAACATAGCAATAGCCCATCTCTAAAACTAAATAAATAAATGGAATACCTTCACAATCCCTAACAGAGGACCCTTTTCTTTCCTTCATACCACTTACTGCTGTCTGAAACAGTCAAGAGGACTTACACTTGCTGCTACGCTGTGTATCTTTACTCTCAAGGGCAGGGCCCAAGTTCCCCTTGTGCTCCACTAAAACCCCGGTACCTAGAATAGTACCTGGCACACAACAAATGTCCGAGATATTTTCACCAAATGAATGAACCTCAAAGAGCCTGGAGCCTTGGTCCTTTTCCTGGAGGGTATAGTGGGACCTTTTAGAGCTACTTGTCTCTAAATTTGACTGCAAGGAAGTTGGGACACCCACGATACCCCTGGGGCTGCTCCCCTATCTGCCCCTCCTTTCCCCACCTCTCAGCACCCAGACCCTGCCTGATGGGCAGCCGAAGGTGACCTGTATCTCAGGCTGCTCCAGCAGGAACCAGCGCAGAGGGTACGCATGGGCTTGCATCATGTCCACGGGGACCGTGAACTGCTCATCCAGGTAGAACGATTCTTGCTGAGTGAGGCTTGGATCAAACTTGCTCCTCCAGAAACCTACAGCCAAAGAGAGGGCAGAGGTCATGCAGAAGGGGGTCAGCCTCCTTCCCAGCTCACCTTAAACCTATTTAAAGGAGCAGAGGCAGAGGCTGAGGCCCCAGGGGATGCTGTGCTAGGTGGGACTGCCTGATCCAAGGACTCTTCCCCGTAGCATTTTTGAAATCTGGGGTTCTGTTTTCTCTATTCCCTGCAGGGCTGCCAAGAGCCTCCCTAGAGTCTTTTCAGCCTGTTTTCTCCCAGGGTGCTCTGTCTTCAGCAACTTTGTCTTATTCCTGGGCCCCCTCCCCTCCATACCCAGACCACCTCTGCCTCACAGCCTGGCCTGAGTTGGAAGCAAGGCCCTCAGAACAAAGCCTACACAGCTCTCCTCAGCCTACAAGGTGAAGGCAGAGCTGCCCGGCAGGGGAGTTGAGGAGAGAAGAGGCGTACTCTGAAAGTGAATGGCATTAAGGAGAAGTAACACCGTATTTTCTGGCAGCTCTGAAAGGAAATTCTCAATCTTCCCCTCCGTGGCCTCCTTCACCCATTGGTTGATGTTTGCCAGATCATCTTCCTGCTTTCCCATCAGGTTCACAGGCTTTGCGCCAAAGAGCTGTGCTGACTGTTCCAGGAATTCTTCTTTGATGGGAAATCCTACACACACAGGGTCACAGGGTATCCAGAGGGCTCAAGGCTCCACAGTCACTGACTCTGAGACCAAGCCCATCACCCCCACCCTTGCTCCACCACAGACTACCATGCAGGTGGTTCCTGTTGTCAGCACTCACCTTTCTGCAGGTACATTCTGGCAGCCATTCGGAAGGTCCCAGGGCCCAGGTTCTGGCAGATGTGGCTTAGCAGATGGGGAAGGCAGGGCCCCAAGTCTGCATGCAGGACCTTTTGCAAGCTCCGAAGTGTTTGGTTTTGAGCCCCTGGAGGGGATCGTGTGGGCTGAGGCCTGGGCTGGGGGTTTTCCCCCACCCCACTCCAGCCCTCTTGGAGATCCATGACAAGCAACACCAAAGGGACCATGTGCCCTTCTCCTGCACCTACTGAGTTACAGAACTCCTGGGTTTTCTTTTCAACGGTTGTTGACAGGCTGGGGACCAAACCTCACTCAAGGTCCCTTCCCTCTATAAACCTAAGTCTCCCTCACTGAGAACCTCAAGTCAAATGGGAGATGCTACAGCTTTCACATCCTAGCATAAAAATCACCAGAGAAACTTGGAAACAACACATTTCCAGGCCCAAGGCCTTGGAATCTGATTCACAGAGACCTGTAAGGGCCCTGGAATCTGCACTTTCATTAAATGTCCAAATGACCCTGATGGAGGAGCCACTCCTTGGTAACCTCTGGAGCAGAGCTCCCACTGGCCTCCCAATTCTGCTGATCTGGACAGATGCCACTACAGTACCTAGTGCCAGGTGAGACAGTGCCAAGGCCACACTCAGGGGTGACAGGACGAGGTTGGGGCTGCTGGACGTTTGAGACACCTCAGAAAATAGGTCAGCACTGAAAGCCACCATGGCCTGGGCCAGCCTGTGGGCCTCCTCCGGTGTTGGGGTGTCTTTGCAGTGTCTTGGTGACTTCTTCAAGGCAGTCTGGCCACCAGGCTCCTACCAGCATAAGTCAGGATCAGTGAGGTCAAGGAAGGCAGGTCTAGGCTCTCTTGAATGTCTCTGTCGTAGCCTCTTTGCCCATCGAAGCCTCATTGGCAGGACTTGTCCCAGATCCCAGGGAGACGGAAGACCACCCTGGGGTCCTTCCCATCCATTTCCTCTCTTGGCTTCTGCCTCATGGCCACACCCCCCAGTTCCCTCCCTTTTGCTAACTGACCCTCCTCCCTCTGATCCTGCCCACTCTTCCCCAGCCCCACCTGGGTGTACCTGGTTGCCCAAGTTGAGGAGGACAAGAGGAGACAGCTTCTCCTGGACTGGCCCATTAACTGACTGCAAAAGGAGGAAGCTGATGAGGAGTGACCCTCCCTAGAAGTCCCCCCGACTTTGTCCAGGCCACAGGCTAAAGCCCTTGGGTCCTACTGCTTCTTGTACTCACCTCACTGGCCAAGGGCTCCATGGCATTCACAGGAGAGAGCTGTTGAGGAAGGGGTGAGGATAGAAGAGGGGGTGTCCTCACAGCCAAGCCCTCCTTGAACCTGTGCTCCACTCCTCTCAGCCCCTCTAGCTTCTCCCACCCCCAACCCCCAGCCCTCAACCAAGGTCTTACTTAGCTTGCTGATCCCGTCACCCCCACTCCTCAGCCCAGCCTCACCACAGAGCAGGGGCCTAGAAGGCAGGACAAGCTGAGCACCAGGATCCCCCACAGTAGCACCATGTTCCTGGGTCAGGGACAGGATGGTCAGTGCCCAGCACGAACTCCCACACCAGGCAGTACAATCCTACCCTTGTGTTACCCACACTGCCAGGCTAAAAAACTAGGACACATACTGGTTTTCTGTCGTACAGCTGGGATTTTTCCCCTTGACCTGTTGCCCCTTGAAGTTTCTGAGTTCTCACATTTCATGCACTGAGGGTATTGTGGTGTATTGGGGGTTCCTTTTGTATTGTGAATCAGGCCTGGGTTTCAATCCAGCCTTTGCCTCTCACCTAGAGAAACTCAGGCATTCCCATAAACCTTTAGGCTTTGCTTATCCTGTAAAGTGATGGCAGGAATCCCTAGAGATTAGGCTATAATTCAGTGAGTTTGTGAGGACCAAAATAAGACATTCTTTGTAAATGTCAGGTACAATGTCTGGCACCCAGAAGATGGCAAGGGTCAGCCTAGCTCTCAGCACACACTTCTGGGAAGAACCTTCCCTAAGCCCCCCCCAGCAGGGTTCCCAACCCATAGCTCCTAGCCAACATGAGGTCCCAAGATCTCAGCAGAGAGGGTTGCATGGCCAGAGAACTCCCTTTTGACCTAGCAGTAGTCCAATGAATGACTCTGGCCCTGCCACCTTTGGACAAATGATAGACAGGAATCACAGGCCTCACCACTGCCACCCCCACTCTTCTCCAGGCTGGTCTGGGGAAGCCAGGCTGGGAGGAATAGCTGAGCTGGTCTTAGTCTAGGGGAGAATAAACCAGCCCTGGCCTTGGCCTCAGAGGTCTCATTCTCCCCCTCACCACCACTTCCCTGCACTAACCCAGGGCCAACCCTTCTGTAGGATCCTGCCATCATCCCTGCCAACCACATCACACACTAGGGCCCTTGGCTGGAGCCTGATCTCCACCCTGGGCATTTGAGTCTTGGAGCCTCTGTCTTGGCTCCTCAACATGCCAGGAGGCTGGGAACATATAGGCTCCTTGCTCCCCACCACTCTCCAGCCCAAGGAGCGGCCGAGCCACCCCTCCCATCCTACCTCTGCTGGCCTCTCGCTGCTGTACACGATGTTCCTCTGGCTCTACTCTGGTGCTCCCCACACTCTGCCCAGGCTCCAGCCAGCCTGGCCTTGCTCTGCCCGCCCACCAGGACCTTTGCTCTTAGCCAACCCCTGTTCAGCTTGCTTCTCTCTGGTAAATATTGACCTGCATATCCGGTTAAACATTGATATGGGGGCCAGAAGCCCCTTTCCCACTAGGGCATCTAATTCTGAGACAGACACCCAAGGCCTCTATGGATTGGATCCCACCTGAGCCTGGAAAAAAAAAAAAAAGAGGTTTAGGAGGAGACAGCTGAAGAGGATGGGCCTGGCACTCTATGAAGCCTGCTGGTGACCCCACCAGTGGGGATTTTCCCTGGTCAGTGAGGCTCAAAGAGGCTCTGACCTGCCCAAGGACATGGGCCCAGAATGACACCTAGATTCCTACTTCCAATCTCCTCTCCTCCTCCAGAGGTGCCTCCAGCCAGCTGCCTCTCCTGCCTTACAATCTATCAGGCTGGCCCGGAAGACAGGAGGCTGCAAGAGCAGCGATGCTAACGGGTACAACCCCTGATAGCATCCCATCTCTTCAGGATAGATGCTTGCTTACTCCCCAAGAGGGAAGGTTCTGGAAATGTCTAGGGCTACCCCACCAGAAGCTCTGTATCCTATACCTCCAATAGAGCAACCATCCAGGTGTGGTAGCACATGCTTATTTTTCCAGCACTTGAGAAGCTGAAGCAGGAAGATCACCACAAGTTTGAGCCCAGCCTGGACTACATGGTCTAAGAGCAGCCTGAACTACATAATGAAACCCTGTCTCAAAGGGGGAAAAAAAAAGAAAGAGAAACCACCTGGCTGCCCCCCTGCCCTCCTGCCTTATTCCCCACCCCTCTTTCTTTGCCCCAGGAGCTGCTAAGTCTCAACATTCCCCATCCTGTCACCACTGTCAAGGTCAGTCATAACCCCAGTGTAATGGCACACATGCAGAATTCCAGCTTAGGCAAAACAACACCTTGTCTCAGAAGCAGGAGGGGGAAAAAGACAAGCCTCACTCTACAGCTCTTCCAAAGGATTTATTGATCATATTTACATCTATTGCAAATAGTGAAGAGGCAGTAGGGGCCAAGCTCAGACCTCATCTCTGTACCAGATGATGACTCAGAGATGTCTGGGGTCTTCCTGCCCCTGGGAAAGACCTGAGACACAGAGATGACCCTTCTCACCTCTTCTCTCAGGATTCAAGGCCCCACCCCTTAGGGGCTCTGGACCCAGCAGTTGCCTTCTCAGGTCAAGGCACAAACACTGGTGAGGAGCGGGAAGGCAAGGCATGGTCACTCCCAGCAGGCACCAGCTGCCTCACCCACCTTCTCTCCCCTAGTCCTGTCCTCTTGCTTCCCTTCCTGGTCCCACATGGAGCAGGGCCTGGTTGGGCAGACACTTAAACTTCCAACCACAGCCCTTTACTGCTAGGTCATGGCCAGCCCTCCTTAGGTTGGAGTCCAAGCACCATCAGTGTCCTGGACTGGGACAGATTCTTGTCCCTGGGGACAGAGGCAAAGAAAGCCCAGTAAAAGTAAGGGTTGATGGGGAGCTTGGCTAGAGACTGACTGGGGAAATCTAGTCCCCTTTCCCCTTCATGGATCTCCCTTGTCCCACGTGGACCTAGATGGAACAAATGAATCTCCCTTGCTCTCTTTACTTCCTGCTAGCTGGAAATAGCAATTCCCCGAGCCATGGGTGAAACCCCTTCTGGCAACCTTAATGACAGTGGGGATGCAGGAGCTGGGACCCAGGTGGAGGACCTAGCTGGAACAGCACAGGATCTGGGCCTGTGTAGTGGGACAAGAGCGGGACCAATGAAGATCAACCCACCCCGTACCCAGCCAGCTCTCCCATGAGCCTATGCCAGAAGGCGGATGACGCCATTATCTGAGCCCAGCAAGAGGTGGCGTTTAGTGGGCAGCAAGGCCAGGCTGGTGAGCGTGCCACGGAAGTTCTCAGAACTGAGCTTTGTGGTGGCCTGCGATGGCGGCTCAAGCAGGGAGCAAACACCAATCTTGTTGGCTACAGTGCCCGTGACCACCTCACTGCCATACACATCAAAGGTGTGGATGGGGTCCGATGCCGACTTGTAGTGGTGTGTGGGCTTCTGTTCCAACTCCTTCCAGACAGTCAAGGAATGATCGGAGGAGGAGCTGATCAGGACACTGCCCTCCACTGCCTGCCAAGGGGAGAAGAGAGCCTTAATAGGGGCCTGCAGCCTCCCCTATGGGCCAGGCCCCGAAGGTCTTCTGATTTCCTCTGATTTTACACTGGGAAGACAGGCCATCCCAAAAGGTGGCACTTTGCTGCCACCCTGACACAACATATTAACATAGTGAGCAGTACTATATTAATTGTAATTAACCTCTTTGTCACTGTCATTTGAGAATGGCCCATTACCATATTAACCCTAAAAGCAGGCCCATGGTGTCTGTAATTTTGGAGGCTCAGACAAGAGGATCACTGTTAGTTGGAAGCCAGCCTACTAGGCTATATAGTGAATTCAAGGCCAGCCTGCACTACAAAGTGAGGCCCTGGGGGGAAAAAAAAAAAAGCTCCAAGCCTGGGGTATAGATGACGCCATTATCCTCATTTTCCAGGGTGGGAGGGAGAACACAGGTTCAGAGAAGTAATCATTCTGAGTGGATGTAGGTTGGCAGTAAAGTGCTTGCCCAGTATGTGTGAGTCCTGATTTCATCCTCAGTGCCAGGAGGGGGGGAAAAAAAAAAAAAACCAGCAAAGAAAAAAAGAGCAAAGTAATCATATCAAGGTCACAGAGCTCATAGGCAGCAGAGCCAGGATTAACACCCAAGCTGCCCTATAGCTCTCTTCACACTTTTCCTGGAATGTAAGAGTTTAGAGACAGAATCCAGAGTATCTCTAAATTCTAGGAGCCAGGGGAACTTCCTTCAGCAGTAGCAATGCCTATCCACCAGCCACCCAAGCTAGGAAGAAGAGTGCTAGGGCTGGGGAGACAGTTCCATGGCACAAGTGCCTGCCTGGCAAGTGCAAGGTTGTGAGTTCGAGCCCCAGTCCCACAAAAAAAAAAAAAAAAAAAAAAGAAAAAGAAGAAGAGGGGGTCGGGGAGACAGCTCAGTAGAATAAGTGCTTGCCTGGCAAGTACAAGGGTCTGAGTTCAATCCTCAGTTCCACAAAAAAAAAAAAAAAAAAAAAAGAAGAAGAGTTCCAATTGTCTGGAGAAATTCTTCCACAAGTAGCCCTGTTCTTCCCCTCACAGACCTGGCAGAGCAGTTCCTTGAGGCCTGTGATTGTGAATGGGGGGCTTGGGCAGGGGGAAAAGTAGGATCCCCATGCCCAGGCCTACTCCTGCCCCCACCAGGACAGCCCAGCCAGGGGCATGGACTCTGCTCAGTGGTCTGGGGGCAGTAAACAGCGTCCCAGCTGAGCTTTATTTAACCTGAACTGGGTCACGGACAGGGCCTGACCCCTGATCCTCCAAGCAAGACAAATATGGACAAGGGTTATTCATTAGAACATCTCCTTAGAGCAGCAGTGTTAGCCCTGCCCCTAGTTCCCACCCCCAGAGCTTGCCTCCTACTGAGGGTGCTGTGATGCAGCTGGCTCCTGAATGTAAGGGACACCAGCCCGAGCCTGCCCCTAGGCAGGTCTTAAATAGAGGTAAGGAGCTAGAGCTGGGTACTGAGGAGGAGAACGGGACCCAAGCCTGTCATTACCTTTATCTGCAGAATGTCTCCCTCATGGGCTGGCCAGCCTCGCAGAACCAGGCCTGTACGGGTATCCAGGAGCACCATGAAGCCAGAAGAGAAGCCAGCCACAACACTACGGCCACTGGGGCTGACTGCCAGGGAACGGACAAGCCCAGGATTCAGCCCACCACCCAGGCGGAACTCATGCTGTAGGCAGAGGGAGACTGCACTGAGGCGCCACTGCCCATAGCAGCCACTGTCCCGGAGGTCCTGTTCACTACCCAAACCCTCATGGTTGGAAGGCCTGGGCTGTAGGCTTCATCCAGAAGGAAAATCCCAGAACCCAACCTCCTCCCAGCCAGCATCCTGTCGGTGGTCTGCAGAGTGGCTGCTATGAGAGACAGACCTATCTATCTCTAAAGGAGAAACTCACAAGTGCCCAGGGACAGCAGCCTGGCTTTCTCTCCGTAAGTCTCCTCCTGCCAGAGCCCCAGAAAACTAGGACAGTGCCCAAGGCACCAGACACCCTCTGACCTGCAGGCCAGGCTTCCTGCAGTCCACAAAGCGCAGGGTGGAGTCCGAGCTAGCCATGGTGATGCTCATGTGGGGTGCAGGCACGACGGCCACAGCGGTCAGGGGTCCCCGGCTGTCCGAAGGCTCTACTGTGCGAAGGGTCTTGCCTGGGAAGGAAAGGCCTGGTGCATCTAGGGTCCTAGTGACCAATGAAAGAGTCCCCACTCCTCCTAGCTCCCTAACTTTTGCCACGCCCACCTCCCATCTCCCAGGGATCCTCATAAAGCGCTAAACATGTTTCTGGCTTTTTCCCACCTTCCTCCTTCCATGGCCAGGATGGGGGTTTCAATCCCCAGAGCAACCTCCTTTCTCCCCACAGAAGCCCCCCATAAACAGCACCTCTCTATCCACCCTGTGTCTACTCCCTGCATGTTATTTCACCCCCTCCTCTCTGTATAATTGTATTTCTCCCTACAGTGATGCCAAAAAAACTATCAAGCAACCACTCGTCAAATACACAACATACTACGACGCACCCCACCTTAGGCCAAACGCCCGTGGGTATGATCTTCTAAACCAGATTTGCTGATTCTCCTTTCACAGATGCAAAAACGGATGTCTGCAGCAATGAAGTAACTTGCTCAAGTTCACACAGCCAGTTAACTGGCAGAGCAACTTCACATCTTATCCATGCCCTGGATGCTCCTCCTCCTGGCCTCCTTGCATCTCCCCCCAAAATGGATCAACGTACACACCCTCAAATATTAGTCCCCCATCCTCAGCAGCCCTTTGGGACACGGCATAGCAGCAACAGAACAGGGCTCACCTGGGCCCGCTCACCTGTGAAGGGGTCCCAGACGTGCACAGCCCCATCACAGCTCACCACATACTGCGGGGCCTCGAGCTGGCCCACGTAGAAGACGCTCTTGCGGTGCTGCGCATAGATAAGGCGGGGGGCTGTCTCGCTGGTGCCATCCCCATAGTTGTAAAGCGGCCAGAGGCGCACAGTCCGATCCTTGCTGCCACTCAGGAAGAAGTCCTCGCTGCTTAGGGGTGCCACGCACTTAACAGCGCCCGAGTGGCCAGGGAAGCTCTGCAGGCGGATCTGGTGGAAGTGGAAGTGGGCATCCTGCTGGCTCACACCGATTTCGTACTGCCAGTATGCCAGCCAGTTCCCGCTCAGCCCGTGGGCACTCCGCGGCAGTTCTCGTTTCAGGGCGTTGTCCTCACTCCCACAGCTGAAGTCCACACAACCCACCCCAGAGATGGGGCCCAGAGGACTGGGGTTCTCAGGCTGAGAGTCACTGGGGATCTGGATTCGATTCCCAATGAGGACACTGCCAAAGGTCCCTGAGTGGCCATCATCCTGGGCAGAGTCCCCGGCCGCCTGGGGGTCCCGCTCAGGGACAGTTCTGGGCACGGTGGGCTCCACACTGGCAGCATTGTGACTGCTTGAGTTGATGCTTTCCAGGTACAGCCCCGCCAGCTCCCCAACCAGCTCATGATTGGGGATGATTTTCCGGATGATGTCACCTGGATGGGAGTGGGAGAGGTCCTAAAATCAGGGAGAAGGCAGGTGGCTGCCATTACCCATCCAAGGGTTTAGAAACCACAGAAGTTGGGGTGGTAATGGGCCAGCGAGATCGCTCAGCAGTCTAAAGAGCCTGCTTAGGTAAGCTTAGGCAAACACAGGAACCACAGTTCAAACCCCAGCACCACATGCTGCGCCAGTCCCACCCCCAAGGCAGGCTGAGCTGGCCATAACATTAAAAAAAAAAAAAAAAGAAGAAGTTGAGGTGATACTGACTGTACAACTCAGAGCTGCTGGAAGTCCTCATCTCTGCCCTTGGTTTCCTCCCCAGTAACACATGGATTCATTCACTCAATATACTTCTATATGAGAGTCATCTCTATAAGCCAGATGTCAAGCTGGGCATCAGAAATAGAGTGGTAACTAGACAGGTGGCATCCTGTCCTCTCAGGGCTTAAAATTCCATGGAGACTAATAAGACATCTTACCATGGAGCTGCTCATCCTATGCAGGGAGGTAAAATATGGAAATGGGCAAACACAGTAGTTGGCTCACAGCAAAAGGTACAAAAAATGGTAGGCTACCTCCTCCTTTGCAGAGACCTGATGAAGGCCATCAGCAGATCAGTGTACCAATCCCCAGCCCTGCCTTCCCTGGGGACACTACAGGCCATCGTCTGAGCCTGTCTTTAGGGCTTGTCCTTAGTCCCTATTTATATGTCATCCTGACACTTGGGGTCTAAAGCAAAATCCTTTTCATCTGACCCAAAAACCTATTGACGACTCTGTGGATAAAGCATGAGGCCTTCCCCTGGGAGGAGATAGCCAGGAAGCTGTGTAAGGGGATGCAATGGGGCAGTACCCAACAAGCAGGAGAAGGGCACGTAGATTGTGTATGCCATCTCCAGGGTGAACACCTTCTGCAGCTCATCCAACAGGCTGGGGTCCACTGGCCGCCGCTGTCCATCGGAGAAGGCTGCCTCAGGCAGCTGGCCCTCATCGCATCCCTCAGGGTCTAGCTGCAGGTCCTATGGGAAAGAAGCCCAGAGGTCAGCAAGTCCACGGTCCAGGCACAGCCTCTCCCAGCCTGGCAGCTTTGCCCACCTGCTGCCGAAGTTCATGCAGCTGAGAGAAGACTTGAAAAAAGGTAGCCACAGGCTCGCTCAGGTGCTGCTGGACCATCTCCTGTCCAATGCGCAGGCAGATGAGGGCAATGAGGCTGACGGTCTTCACACAAAGGACAGTCCGAGCCTGAGCCCCACTTGGAAACCTAGAAACAAAATTCATGAGCTCTAGATCCCACTTTGCAGGACTTGACCAGTCTATGGGAGCTTTAAATGAAAGGAACTCCAAGACCTGTCTGCCCAAGCCAGACAGAAAAAGGAGGCACAAGAAAACAATATGGCTTGCTCAGGGTCACAGAACCAGGACTGAAACCAGCACTTTGTTCTCTCTCTCTCTTTTTTTTTTTTTTTTTTGGCTTTTTGAGACAGGGTCTCACTATGCAATTCAGGCTGGCCTTGAACTCACTTTTGTAGCTCAGGCTGGTTTCGAACTCGCACTGATCCTCCTGCCTCAGCCTCCCAAGTGCTGGGATTACAGGCGTGTGCCACCACGCCCAGCTTCTTTTCTTTCCTTTTCAGTGCTGGAGATCGAATCTTGTGCCTCATAAATGTTAGGCAACTATTCTACTGAGCTACACCCCTAGACCAGAACCAGGATTCTTGACACCCCTTGACACTTCCCAGTTCCTCCTAGGGGCATCTCCTTGACTGGGTAGCTCCCTCCCAGGGATGGGAGGACCACCTACCCTGTGACGAGGGAGGTGAGGAAGCTGAGCACAGGCAGCAGAACTTCGTGGCTGATTCGGGGCAGGATGTCCATGAGGGTAGTGTCTGACAGGTACACGATGATCTTCTGAGTCAGTGTCACTGCTGCCAGCAGCCCTGCCTCCTTGCGACTATTCAGCCTGCTGGGGCTTGAGTTGCTGCCCGGAGCCACCTGAGGGCACAGAGTTGATACTAGTGAGTTCTTAAGCTCCTGCTGTCCCAGAGCTTGGGCTAACCCACAGGTCCTCAGCCTCCCCACTTGCTTGCAAGACTGAAAACTGACCAGGTAGCTGATGTAGGGCAGGTACTGGTAGGTGAGGACAGGCTCCCCATACAGGTGGGCAATGTGGAGGAGGCAGCTAAGCACAGGCCCCGACACTATGTCACCCAGGACTGGCCTCTTCTGGTAGATGTTGCTGGCACACAATGGAGGATTCTCACTGCTGCTGACCATGAACTGCTGCCGAGTGGGTCCTGCCAAGGAAGGGCCAGCAGCCTTGAGTGTCTAGTAAGGGGTGGCAGGAAAGCTGCTCCTGCTCCTCTAGCATGGGATTTGTCCTGACCTTGCCCAAGGAAGGAAGGAGCTTATACGTTGGGACCCAGGATCTGCCCAGAGGGTGGTTGGAGGTGAGCCAGGAAGGGGTAAAGATGGTCGGAGGACTTGGAAGAAAACCCAGTCTCTAGCACTGACCACAGGCTTACCAACATAACAAGATGTCAGCAGGCGCAGCAGGTTCCGGGCCACGTGGCGAGAGGCCACTGTGGGGCCGAGCTTGGCAGATAACCAACGGACCATCTTGCAGGCTGTATCTGCAGGGAAGGATCAGGCCCTGGCTCATCAGATAGTGGTGCTCAGCACTCCTCCCAGGCCACCCCACCGTACCACACCCCATCTGCCCAACTATGGCTACAGCTCTCTTGCAGAGACCAGCCTTAGCCTGATAGCACCACACCGCCCACTCCACTGGCAGTGGCACAGATGCCTGCCCCTGGCCCCTGACAGCTAGAGGATCCTGTCCTCAGGCATGACCTAGAAGAAGATTGCGCTTTCAGTGGATCTTCCCAGGTCCCTAAACGAGGCAAAGTCTGGCCAGGTTCTGGGTACATCCCTCTGGCCTCTTTCCTATGCTGTCAAAGCATAGCAGCCATTCACTGCTTCTGCAATGGAACCAGGACAGCCTCAGGCTGGCAAGTTCCTCCCACTGCCCACCCCACCACTTTTGAGTATTTCACACTCCTTTTGAACTTCAGTTGTCCCCCAGCTTCTCTTTCTCCCCTTCTCTCTCTCTTTTTTTTTTTTTTTTTTTTTTTTTTTTTT